>CABHPH010131214.1:21801-47612 GCA_902168325.1 Peromyscus nudipes | reverse complement strand
CGAGGACAGCTAATTCATAAGCTATCTCTAGTACAAAGTGTTTGCATTTTACACTGCATCTGTTTCAAGAGCAAGATGCCTCTGTGCTTTTCTTAGATCAAGCATGCACATGTTTTCAGAATGTAGCACTTAAATTCCCAGATTTGAAAGTGGAGCTACCTTGACACATAGTTGGCCTAGCACCAACAGCCTTCTTCATGAATGGCAGCTTGCTGAGTGCACATGCCCTGGAGTTGGCTCCATTTCTATCACAGGGAAAAAAAAAGAGAATCCTTGTGTCTGCACTCTTTGAAACTTTGGTATTTCTATAACTTATTTGAAAAGGATATTTGTGTAAACAAATTACACCAACTCATTACCCTAGTGAACATAGTAGAATAAAGTTCGTATAGTAAGAAGAAGGTTTTAAAGTTCAGTTTGACTGGTCTAGTTACATGTCTCTAATTTGCAAAGCAATGACCTTGTGCAGTCCCTTGCTTTCTCTGGGCCTCTGTACTGTTATCTTTAAGCTAGGAATTATACTAAAGCTGGTTGCCCAGGGAAGGATGATTTCCCAAGATAAAATATGTAAAAAGGAGTCAGTAAGCAGCTCTGTTTTCTTTCTGGTCTCCCTCCACATCTGCACATTGTAAGAATAAAACACAATTGAAAATAAAACAGTAGAAGCGTCATTCTTTCTTACTTATGTTGAAATAGCAAGAGGACTCAATCATTAAGTCAAAACATGAAAAAGAAAACCCAGAAGGAAGCTACCAATTTCAAAACAGGTGCCGCAACCAACAAGAAAATAGAGCTCCAAGGTCAGGTCTATCTGGTTTCCTGGCTTTTAATCTGTTTCCCAATAATGACTTCCTTTATGATTCCTGAAAACTAATAAAGTTTAAGACATCATTTTTATCACATTTGTCTGACTTTTTAGTCCTTTTAAATGTCTTTTGTATCGATTCCCATCTAAGTTTCTTTACGTCTCCAGAAATGGTGATTAACTGAGTGCTTGAATGGAGTGATAGCCCTGCATGACTTGGTCCCCCAGAAGGCTCCTCCACTGACAGTTTTGCACAAGATGGAAAATATTGTTTTGTTTTGTTTTTTTTAACTGGTAACTTTTATATGTTGCCATATCTAATGTGAAAACTGGTAGTTATTATATGATACAGAGGGAAAAAATATCCTGACATGTTGCATTATAGGAGACTCAGCCTGGGATTCAAGTGCTAGACCTGGGTAGGATCACTAGACCTTTGGGTGACATGACTGTGGGTACCAGAGGCTCAGAAAGCTATGTCTTCTGAACTCCATAGTTCTGTGGCTGTTGCTTGAAGGTTAGGGCTATTGACTAAACTTCCACGTCTTTTCCTTAAGCAAGTTGGGGAAATTTCCGAAGCAGAACTAACTGAACAAGAATAGTCAAATACACCCCTGCACCCTTTGTTAACCCCTATGTCTGCCAAGGTTTTTTGTTTGTTTGTTGATCTTTTTATTTTTCTTTTTAACAATAATAGCATCCTATTTTTTAACCACTGCCCATGGAATGGTTTCACCAAATATTTGACCAAGGACCAAGATTTATATAGCAGTTTTTAATTGTAACTTAATAATAAAATGTATCTGATTACAATGATCTGGCTCTCCCTATGCCTTGTATGACCATCTGAACCTCATTTTTATGCCAAGAACAAAAAAGGACACACATAGGTGATTTAAATTCTCTCGATGCTGCTTTTAAAACCTTCAGTTCTGACTGCACCATCTACTCTGTGTCTTCTCTCGCCAATCCCGAGTTACCTATGGTTTTCCTTATTCACAGCTGTCTCTCACATTAGATGGCCTTTCTCACAACTAGCCTTAGCCTTGTTTCTCTGTGGACACATATTAGTGTGTGGTCCTTATTCTTCTGACAGCCCTCAGTTGTCACGCCACAGGACTCTCTTTCTGTGAACTTTCCTTTATTTAAAATATTTCCTCTAACTTATTCTTAAATTTTATTTTTTTTCTATCACAAGGTGTGTGAAGAACAAAGTAAGTTAACACAAGATACAACCGAAAAGCAAACAACACCCAACCAAACGTTATACTCATTCAGCTAAGAGTGTGGCTCAATAGGAAGCTGTAACATTGACGTTTGAGACCAGCTTTGATCTTTGACACACACATGCATGCTATACACATGGGGGGGGGGGATCAGGAAAGAGAGAGACTACACTCATTGATTCAAGATAAAGTGAAATAGGCGGGATAGCTTTTCTCATGGGATCATAATTCAACACAGTGCGCAATATTAATATCACTAAGAAATGACTGAAATATCACAAAGCTGATATTTAAATATGGAATATGGAACAGTGAATGCGAGAACAGATTTTGATAATATTCATCAACATTCAGGAATGCCCTTCCAACCATCAGATAAATCCATTCTGCTTAGGTGTAAAAGCTTTTCAGACTTTCCTTTAGCCTAGAAATACTACCCTAGACTATTCACTTTCTAACTCAATTGTCATCAAACAATACTATAATTACTAAATTTAAATGTCTATAAACATTTATTTTAAAAAAAAATCAGTGTATGAGGCCTTCGGTTCAAATCCCATGACAGAAAGATAAGACAGAGACAGACAGACAGACAATCATCTTGTCCCAGAGAGAAATGTTTCATACTAAAGGAACCATTATGCAGTTTGCAGCCAATACTGGGCTCCAGTGAGTTTAAAGAGCATCCAATTATCTCCATGTTGCCTGAAGAAACCCAGTTTATAAACCTCTCAACTAAGACCCCAAATCTACATCACCAAAGTGATGTCCCCCATATCCCCCAATCAGAAACTCGCTGTTAATCCAAATTAATCCAAGTCTCACAGCACCTCTCTTTTACCAAGTCCACACAAACACAAGTGAGAGAGATCATTTATTCTCTGAAAATGGAAACATTTCTTTGCAAACTGTGGTTCAATCTTTCTATGAAACTGCCCTCTGCACTGTACTGACTTGTAGATTCAATCAGCAACCCCTCTAGAAAAGAGGGGACATTTGGAGATGCAGAGATAAGGGAAGGTTTTATTTTTTTGTTTTTGTTTTATTTTTCAGGAAAGTCACAGAAACAAATATAAAAGTTGGAGAACTAAAGCAGGGGGTCAATTTAAGAATAACACAATTAAGTTAAAACATGGGAGACATGAGTGGAAGTTGAAAACATACAGTTATAAAGCAAAATGTAATAAAAGCTATACACAGTCATGAATAGCACATTAAATGCTGATGAGCAAGGCAGATGCAATTAGTTCTTCTATTGGTTAAGTACTGTATTTCTTATGCTTATTGTAAGAAAAAGATAATTTTACATGTCTTCTCTCTTTGGGTGTGAGCGTGTGTGTCAGTGCATAGTAACTCCTTGAATTTAAGAATTAACTTGCATCCAATGATCAGTTGCCAAGTATTGTCTCATTAGAATACATGCTAAGTATTCTAAGTTGCTTTCAAACCACCAAAATCTCAAGTTGATGCCCCATTACTTCAATGGATAGTAAATGAAAAGAACTTTCGAAAGATGAGTTGTTGTACAAACACAAAATAAAAGATTAGACAACCCACCAAGATCAGAAAGAAGAAACAGGACAAAGATATTGCACATAAGCCTTCCTCTGCCAGAGAAAGGATCCCCTGTGCTTTTCCTGTCAAATAATTGTTAGCATTGCCAATTACTACAAACAACATTAGGAGTGGTCTTACTATTTAATGTCTTCTGTCCACATATTAGATGTAATTGATGAAAGTCATTGAATGCATCTATTAACACTGCCAAAGTAACAATAGTATTTCATTTTCCCCTTGGAATCCTTGCTTTTGTTATTAAAATTCACCTATAAGGTTAAGACTTGCCATTCTAGACCAGAAGAATGCCCCATTGTTTCAGACAAGACTAATCAGTGCTATTTGGAAAGTACAGGTATCTCATCTATAAAACCTGTGAGAGGTAGATATTGAATGGTTATAATTCTGAGATAGTGTAATCCTATACTATTGATTCTTTTACTGGAGATGAGGAATTTCAGAGCTGCACAATCCAAATAATATCATGATACTAAAACTAATATTCTGTGCTTTTAAATTTTAAGTACTCATGTTACACTCAGAATACCAGAGAATAAGCAATTCATGTTATTAACATTTCACATAAATTTATTCAAGTTGAGACAAGTCATAAGGAGACTTAAGAAGCTGCACACGTGCCTAAGAAGATACTCTCGGGACAATACAAGTAACACAGTCTTCTGTCTATGTGACAGTGCAAACATCGGGGGAAAATCTGGAATGAAGTTGCAGACAATCTCACTCTGTGGGATCCCCAAATTGATAAGATCAATAAAAGGTACACCTCACATATGAGAACCAATCGGTAGACTTATCAAAAATAGTAATATAACTATTGAGAAAATAATTTTATATGACATACAATGTATATTTATGTATGTATGTTTTCAGAGCTGACCATTTGGCGCTGGACAACCAAATGTTCTTCTCTGGAAAAGATCAAGTCTCCAAATGCTCCCACAGTTTATCAGTTGTTCTACAGCTCTTCTTGCGTGGTTCAGGTCTCATGGACATTTCCCTGACCAGTTTGGCAAGTCCATTGATATTGTCCTTATTCAGCTCACATGTGGGCGGTCATGTTGGTGAGATTTTATAGGTATAGCTTCTGATGTTACCAGGAGATACAATCTCACAGCAAAACCCCTGATCCTTTGGATCATACAATCTTTCCACCTCCTCTTCTGCAACATTCACTGAGCCTTAAGTGTGGGAGTGTTTTGGAGATAATCCATTGAAACTGGGCTCCACAACTCTGCATTTTGATTAATTGTAGTTTTCTATAGTGGTCTCTGTATTTTGCAAATGAAGTTTCCTTGATGAGGGGTGAAGATCACACTCATCTGGGGGTATAAGGACAAATGTCTAGACATTATTGTTAAGAATTATGCTACTTTCATAAATCAGTGGTTGTAGATTCTCATCCAATAACCATGATTTCACTGATGTACATATAAGTAACATAATATGAACTATACTGATTACATTTAGGAATATAAGCATATGTTCATATTCATATATGCCTAAAATAACAATTAGTGAAAGAAGAGGCCATGGATTTGAAAGAACACGGGGAGGAGTGTATGGGAGAGTTTGAAGGGAAGCAAGGGAAGGAAAATGCTGTAATTATGTTATTATCCCCCCAAAACATGATGTGACTTTCAATTTTGTCATAGTACAGGATGACAAAGTACCTTATGTTTACAAAACAGCATTTCTGATCAGCTAAGCTGAGGAACCTAACATGTCTTGGTCCCAGAAACCTGAGTGGAGGCAATAAAGAAATGAGAGAAGAATAGATGCTAAAGAAACAACAGGCAAGCAGAAAAGCTGGAGTCAGGTAGGCTGTGCACACATTTATGGAGCTTCACCTACTTACTACTTATACAACAACCAGGAACATCAGCCCATTTATTATGTACAGTACAAGGGAAGGAAGTAGAGGAGATCTCTGTAATCAAGTATCTTGGACTATAAACATCCAGGAGGAGGAAGCCACAATTGTAGGTTTTGCACACCCTGGTCAGCAATTTATGTGCTATGAGTTGCACACACTATCATCATTTGCATCTGAACAGAGAAATACTTTGCCATTACTATGAGCCTGACGCCCCAGGAGAAAGCTTGGGATCAAGGCCTTGGACATGGACATGGGCATGGCCATGTCAAACAATATAGATTCACTCAAGACTTCTTCATCCCTTTTTGCACATTTACTCTAGGCTTACTCTGTTCCCTACACCAAAATCAGGTTTAAAAGTAGACTAATAAACCAAACCAGAACAAAATTGAGAACTATCTTCTGGAGATAATAAGAATAATATGGAATTGGAAAACTAAAATTGAACAAGCTTTCATAATTACCCTGATGCTGTGGAATGGTCTGTATGTCAAATGCTCTGATTGGTCAATAAATAAAACACTGATTGGCCAGTGGCCAGGCAGGAAGTATAGGCGGGACTAACAGAGAGAATTGAGAGAACAGGAAGCTGAGTGAGGGAGACACTGCCAGCAGCTGCCATGACAAGCAGCATGTGAAGATGCCAGTAAGCCACGAGCCACATGGCAAGGTATAGATTTATAGAAATGGATTAATTTAAGATGTAAGAACTAGATAGCTAGAAGCCTGAGCCATTAGGCCAAACAGTTTAAATAATATAAGCGTCTGCGTGTTTATTTTGTAAGTGGGCTGTCGGACTGCCGGGACTTGGCAGGAGCTGGAGAGAAATTCTCTAGCTACACCCTGACAATAAGAACTTGATTAAATGTTGTTCAAGAATATTGAGGAATTGCCTTTAAATACATATTTTAATAAATACAAAGAGGTTTGTTCATATCTTGAAATATGGAAAAAGAGATACAGTATACAATATGTGTTTGCAAATGGAATATGGTAGAAGTAAACAGAACAAGAAACAATGTAATACTTGGGATTTCAAATCAGTTCCAAAATGAGAAAAATTAAAATGCAATCATTAGGCCTATCTGTCTAGTATCTGTCTGGCTATCCCCCCTTTCTACAGCAAATTGCTCAAATTTTAGTTAATGTTCTGTTGAAAGCAGTAAGACCAAGTGAAAATAATAATATTGATACTGGAAGTTAAAGGTTTAAGAAGGAATGGGAGCAAGAGGGTGGGGAGAAAGAGTTGATAAAGAGTAGATAAACCAAAACTAAGAGTGTGTGAGGAAGCCCAATGGACATCCAGCAATTTGGTTACTATATGTTAACAAAAAAAGAAAAGAAAAAAGGAGTTTGAGTAATAGTAGCTTGCAAAGGTAGACAATGTTGCTTCTAGGAAACAAGGGCTATTTAATACAAATTTCAGTGTGAATCATTGATCAGGGAGGCACCTGAGACCCCCGAAAGAACTACTGCCATTGCTCATGATTGCCCAACATAACTATATCATAAGCCCCTATTGCTGTACATACTATATACTTTATATATATTATACTATATATATACTATATATAGAACACAAAGAAATTAATCTTAAACTTGTCAGGAAACTATCTCTGTGATAGCTAGCTTTCCTAGTGCTAAAAAAAAATGCTATGCAGACTGCTAGGGAAGAAAAGGCAATCAATGATCTTAATTAGTCCTATACTCTGTGTGCTAAAGCAACCTGTCAAGCAAGATGAGCCCACAGGAACAATAATGGCATTATGGTTATAGGGATAGCCACTTCTTTCTAATTCAGTTTGATTCCTGTTCCACAGGAAGGAATTCATGCCTCGGTTTCATCATGAAATAAACTTTTTAAAAATATGTTAATGAGTTGTTACCTAGTTAGTATTAAATTCTGCTTTATATTAATTTTTCTTTCTCTTAAAAAATATTTGCATCTGTTTGCACACATGCACATACCAAATTCTTTCCTGGATGCTAAGATTAAATATTCATTCCATTCCTTCTTTAATTTAAAATATCTAAAATATATAATACAAATGTTTATATATGAATGTTTGTTATAAAAAAATTTATTTTGGTGAAAATGTCTTTAAAATTATGAACTATATAAAATTTTATTCAGCTCATTAGAATGTGATATATTAGAGGAAACTATCTTCAGTATCAAAATGGCTAGATTTAATTTTTATTATTGTATATTAATTGAACAAAATAGTTTCATAACGTTTTAATAAATTCACGTAAGATAGTTTTTTTTAACTCCTTTCCATCCAAACCTGTTCCTCCTGCCACGAGTCACACTCTTACCCTCTAACAGTCCCTGTTCATTTGTGTGTGGATTTTTCTGTGTATGAGTGTTTTGCCTGCCTGTATATCATGTGGATGCAGTTCCCACAGGGGTCATAAGAGGGTGTCAGAACACCCCCAAGTGAAGTTACAGGCAGATGAGCTACCAGGTGGGTGCTGGGGATCTAACCTGGGGTTGATACAAGAGCAGAAAGTATTCAACCACTGAGCCATCTTTCTATGCCTAGCCCTTCATGATTTTTTAAGATTGAACATATGAAAGTAAATATACCATAAGAGTATTTCTAACTCATACTTTTTTTTGCTTATCGTGAAGACCTCCATTCCACATTTCCTGAAAACAACATGGTTTCACCCTTCATGGCTAAACAATATATATTTTTTTATCCATTCAGCCACTGACAGCCACCTGGGTTGACTCCATGGCTTGATTGCTGTGAATAGTTGCCATGATGATGATATGGATGTGCAACCTTCTCTATTACGGGCTTTTTCAGGCTTCCCTTTAGTGTAACAAATGATTGTTCTTAATTCTTCTTCTCTTCCTGGAAGTATCTTTCCTCATTCATTAGGTTCATGTCACTGTCTTTCTCCATCCCTTTCACTGGTAGGCATCTGAGCGCTTGTTCAACCTTGCCTTTGGGTGCAGTTATTTGATTGCCACTTTGGTACCTTTATCAAACCAGTTATTTAATATTGAGTCTGTGGAAACCTTATCTGTAAGATTCTGTCATCTCTATACATTTCATTTGTGTTTCCTATGTAGACATTACACTTATCTATCTTATACTTAATACTCCTTTTCCAGTTTCCGTAGGTCACATCCTTTGAATTTTACTTAGAGTCAAGAGTAACTATTCCTCCAGCAAACAATGTTTTGAAGAAATTTTAAAATGTATTTTTCTGAAAACAAATCTAATTTCTTTAAGTCATGAAGTAATCTTTTCTACTGCATGTATTTTTCTCCCTTTTCCTTTTTCTTTCCCAATTTTTGAACAAGAACTCTACCCAGACTCAAAGTTTGATTTCTTCATATGTGTGGATACATTGCTTTCATATTGGACTTTTAAGATAATGGATTTTTCCTTTCAGCTTTAGCTCTGGGAGAGCTCAATTTTGTTTTCCGCAGGTATTAATCTGTGGTAGGCTTAATGGCTGGTAGGGAGTATTTCAGCTCCAACAATCTAGTTCTCTAAGCACACCAGAGAAATGGAGATGGTCTTCACTGGTCAGCTTAAACACTGTCTTCTTTTTCTAAAATCCAAATACTCATCCCTCCATCTCTGCCGTATCACTCTCCCACTGCCTCATAGAGCGATTTTCCTCAGCTGGTGGCACATCCTAAGACACAGTTTCTACTGAGCTCTCCTCCTCTACCTTCACATGCTGCTCTGCACAGATAAAGAGAGAAGAACTAAGGGGTGCTGTTGGAGGGTACCAATGACAGATTGGCTCGTGCTATTAGAGCTTTCTCCAACTCTAGCATTGTAACACATTGAAAGTTTAATGTTGTCTGAGTACCTATTTCTCTGAAAATTCAAGTGCTCATAACATAAGATAGACTCACAAGAATTTGAGACCTTACCTGTTACAAATTACTAATATTTTCAAGAATGCAAGTGACCACTGGGTACAGGTGAAGCAGCAAAATTCCTAGGCCTCTGTCATAGCTGCTCACCCTAGCACCAGGCATGTGGTAGCCCAGACTAACAGGGAAGTTTATACCTTAGGTATTTAGTCACCTCACTTCTACCTGGGTGGAATATTTGGATTTTGAGCATTTTTGCTTGATGCACTAACTAGAAATCCTTGCCCCATCAATCCACAGATTTCAGGTGTATTTGCCCTCAGCAATTCTAGATAATTAGGTGAATTCATCAAGGACGTTCTGGAGGGCACCCCTGCTGGCAAAAATCATTTAGTTATTTTGGTCAGCTATGTCATTCAGTTCATTGAAATACGGACAACAGATTTAATCTTTTTTTTTTTTGCTCCCTCTTCCCATCCCACCCTTCCAAAGTGCCCTGTCATCCATTCCCTACTTGCCAAAGTGAGGAAATACATTATAAATTTATGGTTAAACTACTTTCTTCTAAATTATAAGGGTTACATGGGGATAGGAAATTTTTTCTCTTATATATTACAAATAGATTGTGGGTTTTTTTTTAAATTATGTTTCAAGGCACAGACCCCTGAGTGGTTAAGAGTACTTCTTGCTCTTTCATGGGACTGGATTTAATTCCCAGGACCCACATCAAGAGGCTCACAATTGCCCTTAACTCCACCTCCTAGGCATCTGATGCTTCTGCCAGCATCCACACAAGCTCCATACGTATTACCCTCACAAACACACATCATATAAATAAAAGTAAAATAAATCTCTAAAAACATTTTTTTTTCTGGAGAGCTTATAGTTATGGTTTTGAGTGAAATTTCCCCACTAGGCTCCTATGAGAGCACATTTGATCCCTGGCTAACAATAGTTTGCGTTTAGTGGGATCATGGAACTTTTATGAGTCAGGTCCTAACTGGAGGAAGCCAGTCACTAAGGAACAGCTGTGACATCTATAGTCCATCCTTGCTTCTAAACCAAACACTTTACCTCCTGGTTCATGGAGCTATGAGAAGTCCCTGCCATATATACCCAATGCCATGAACTCTAGCCTGCCTTTCCGACGCTTACAGACTGCATCCTATCTAAACATAAGCTGAAATAAATCTTTCTTTTGTTGCTTCTGTAAAATATGTTGTGACAACCATGAGAAAGTTAAAGAACACAGCCCAGCACTCACCTGGATATTGATCATATAAGGTAAAAGCAGACTCATTCCCATCCTTTTTTTTATTTAAGAAAATTTTTT
Organism: Peromyscus nudipes; assembly: GCA_902168325.1. Taxonomy (NCBI): domain Eukaryota; kingdom Metazoa; phylum Chordata; class Mammalia; order Rodentia; family Cricetidae; genus Peromyscus; species Peromyscus nudipes. The sequence continues at coordinate 36,947 of CABHPH010131214.1, read as the reverse complement.
ATTAATTTTACATACCAACCACAGATCTCCCTCTCATCCCTCCTCCCATTCCCCTTCAGGCTTTCCCCCAACTTACCTCCATCCCCTCCTCCAAAAGGGTGGGGGCTCCCATGGGGAGTCAGCAGAGCCTGGTACCTTCAGTTGAGAGGGGTGGGCAATAGAGCAGAGGGAATGGGGAATGAGAACATGAGGGAACAGGATGGTCAAGCTTGGGGAAGGACAGAGTGGGAAAGCAATGAAAGAGATATCTTGATAGAGGGAGACATAATAGGTTTAGGGAGAAACCTGGTGCTAGGAAAATTCCCAGGAATCCACAAAGATGACACCAGATTAGACTACTAGCAATAATGGAGAGGGTGCCTGAACTAGCAGAGATCACATTTTTTTCCTTATTTATTTATTTACATTTTCTTTCATTTTACATACCAACCCCTGTTCCCCCTCCATCCTCTTCTCCTGTTCCCCCCACTACCCCTCATCCCACCTTCATCCCCTTCTCATAGAGGGTAAGGCCTCCCTTGGGTAGTCAACACAGACTGGCATACCAAGTTGCGGCAGGGCCAAGCCCCTCCCCTCTGCATCACAGCTGTATAGGGCAGTGCAACATAGATAATGGGCTGTAAAAAGCCAGGTCATGAGAGGGGAAGGGATGAGAGGTGGGAACATGAGGGTTCGAGACGGCCGAATTGGGGGAAGGATTCAGAGGGAGAGCAATGAAAGAGATATCTCGACAGAGTGAACCATTAAAGGGTTAGGGGAAAATCTGGAGCTGGGGAAATCCCCCAGGTACTCTCAAGGATATCCCCAACTAAGACCCATCCTTTTCTAATGGTTCTAAATAACCTCAGCCTTTGTATTACTGAAACGTATTATGATACTGTCACTGGGAAATTCAGAGTCCAAGCCCAACATGCCTTATTTGTCTTTTTCTTTCTCCCTAATGAGTACTAAACCCTCAATAAAAGTTGGCCTTCTTGAAATTGGGTGCTCACCTCCAGTAAAGCAAGAACTTTATTCCCATTGGGTACCTAGGAGAAATAAAACAATATCTTAAAGACTGAAAAAAAAAACAAGAACACACCCTTAATAAGCCTGAAATATTTTCAAAGTTACCTTGTTAGTAACCGGGAAGAAAAGTGAATTAAGCTGATAGCTTTAATTGAAAATGAAATCACACTGAACCTAATTACACCATGGCACAACACAGATGCTACACAATGAAAACATCCGTTTTACTGTTGCATATCCTGTAAACATTGCCAGCATTCTGGTAATGCCTCCCTTCCTTTGAGCTCTCTCCAAATACAGCAGGATATATTGATGTATATAGTGAGGAAGAATAATGAACTTTCAAGGTCATTTTGTGAAAAGGAACGTGGTTTCTTCTGGCTCCTTCTAGCCATCTCTGCATAATGAATTGCTCCTGCTGAATGCATCCCTGCTTCCACCATGCTTTTTAGGCAGTAGTCATCTGCTGATACTCATTATGATCTAAGCTTGTGTAACATTATTTGGATTCTCATAAAGATCCAACGGTGTCATCTAAATAAGTCACATGTTAACTCTTTGAAGAAAATGTAAATGGCTACATGAAGCCTTTTTAACCACAAGAATACAGAGTTGTGGATATATTTTTTTCAATTCTGTAAAACGAAACCAAGACCACGGTTCCTGACCAAGGTTGTCACTCCTACATCTAAACTCTCATCACGCATACAATACTTTCACTTGAACTATTCTTACCTGTGGGAACAACAAGAAAAAAATTAAGAATACACACTACTTTTGCAAAGTATAGGCACCTTATAATGACAGCATTTGAATGTTTAAACAGAATCTAGCTTTTCTGGATGCCTCTGCTAAAGGTGGATGAACATTCCCATCTTATACTCTGCAGAATCATAATTTGTCTCACCAGGGTGCGTCATGCATCAGGTTAGGAAGAAAGAAGGGATGGAGGATGAAGCAGTCACTTTCTTTGAAATCTTAACATTCTCGTGGATACCAAATACCCAGAAATAAGATCATAGGTTATAACTGTGATCAGGAGACGGTGATTGTGTTGACTTAAAGAGCTTGGGAGAATTTGTCTATAACAAACAAGCATTCAGTATGTATCTTGGAACACTAAATTGTAGTTAGGAGGAGGTACAGAATAGGATATCTTTAAATGCATGCAATCTATATGGCTGACAGAGCTCTGCTTCAGGAAGACACTTACACTGAGTTTAATTCCAATTGTTGTCTTGAAATAATCTTCAAACAATGGGCCTTATATTCTTAAATTTTTACTTATCTCCATAAATTTTGTATCTGGTCTTAGGTCTTGTATCTGGTATAGAACTCTCTGTTCTAATATGTGGCAAGATTAAAAGTACAGGGTGCCAGAAATAGTCAGTACTACATCACGACACAGACTGTGGCTGGGAACTAATTAAGAAGAAACTAAATTGAAAAAAAGAGATTATACAATATTACAAGGGCCCAGATTTTAATAACTAAGTGTAGAATTTATTCTGGAACTACTCATGCACATTTGCAGAATTTTGAAGAAAAATTTTGTGATTAGAATGCTATGCAGAAGTGAGTGATAGATTGAATAAAATACATTAAAAAATCAGGAACTTGAAGTTGACTGTTACTTAATGAGTTTAATCATATGGTCAAAGAGAAAAATTGAATTTGAGACATATTTCAGAATGGGCAGCCTGTCTTCTTCCTCAGCCTGGTACTATGTTTATCTCCAATGTATTGCTCCAAAATCAACAGAAAAAAATAATAATTTAAATTATCTATAGTGAAAATTTCCATAAGATATTCTCTGGCTATTTTAACAAATTATTTTATTAATAAAATTTCTTTGACAATTTGACACATGTATTTAAGCTTTTTATTCACCTTTCCAACCTCCATTATATTCCTCCCACCTCTGCCAGCCACCTTTATTCCTTACAAATCTCTTTCTCCTAGTCATGACATTTTGTTCTGTTTCTGATCCACTGAGGATATCACAATTTAAAACTATTCCAGAGAAAGTTGTTAAGACAATCATGTGTTTATACCTCTCAAAAACGCTTCCACAGTGCTGTCATCTTTCTTCAAATTTACTGTTGAAATAGCATCCCAGCTTGTTTTCAATGACATTTGAATTCTAAAAATATTATAATAATAAATAATTCAAATACTCATTGAAAATGCTTACTGATTTTTTAAAGTTATGTTAATCAGGAATAACCACTTGACAGTGTAATACCCTGAATAAATATTAAAGGTTCTAAATCAATAACCAAGGTTGAAAATAAATCTTCATCTAATAGTGACTGTAAAGCATTGATTTTATTCAGAGTATTGACTCTGCTTACTAAAGTACATTCTTGCTTCATCCCATTTCAGCCATTTCCAGAATATTGTACAGATTGAGAATGCCATCCTCACCCTCCAAGAGAATGGGTTTGGCCCCAAACGTAAACTCTGGCTTACCTTGCCTCATCAAAAAGATTGGAGCTCAAAGGTTTTGCTCGGATAACACCTCCTGTCTATTTAAAACAAAGCATCTGGATCCTGAGTTTCAGGTTAACGCAAAAACCATCTGTTAAAAAACTGTCGACATGCAAATGTAAAAATTCTCATTTTACTTGCAAAAGTGTACAGAAATTAGCTGAATCCTGTAATTACAACTTGGTTTGGTTCATTAACATTACTTTGAAAATTCAATGCAGAAGCATTAACATTGCCCATTTTAAAAATGCTTTCTCTCTCACCGCATGTAAACCTACTTATCTTTCTCTCACTTTCTTTCTCCTCTTTGCTCAGCTCCAGCCATACTGAACTCTTGATCTTTTTTTATGTACAACCAAACACTCAGACCATGTTTATGTCAACTGTGCAGCCTACATTCTGATGGTCTACTAAGACTATAATGGAGCAAAAACATCTGTCTAATGATAGAGAACAACACATTACTCATGTTAGTGGTAGTGCTGTGGTAACATGCCCACTGGACTTACAGATGGATTAGAGTATGGTAAAAACAGCTATGGCCAGACAGTACACCCCTAATAAAGTTCATTAATGGCTGTTATCAGTATATATACGGTAAGCCATATACTCTAGTAAATATATAAAAGTGTGTGTGTGTATATATATAACAGTATATATACTGTTACAAAACATATATGTATACATACACATATACATATATATAACTTAGTTTACTTTGAAACAACAATGTCTCCATCCTGCAGTAGCCTCATTCATCTCTTGTTTACTATGTCTCTGTATTGTGTCTTTATCTACATGCCTTATTTAACGTGATGTTGTTTTAGCCATAAAACAGAAGACTATGTATATTGATGTGTATTGTGTACATATATATTAATATATATATATATAATGCACAGTCACAAATACTGTGACTGTGTGTTTAAGTGTGAAGTAGTAAAGTAGACTATGCTTCCTAGGTTTGTGTAAGTACACTCTGTGATGTCCACACAACAAATCAGCTGATGGCATTCTCAGAGAATGCCTGTGTTAAGTAATGACAGACTATATACAAGATACCGTCATCCCTAAGCCTTTCCTTTGCTGTCCCTGTGTCTGGGACTCAATTCTTCCATGTCTGTGTCACTCTTCCTCAAGTTCCTTCACCTCTTTGTGAAGTGGAACCCTTGGTTTGAATTTGCTGGTGACTGCATTTAGAATAGCAGGTCATCCTCAGCTGCCCTAAGTCATGCTTTGTCTTTATCTATTTCACTTACTGATTTGCAGTATTATACTATGTGAACAACTGTTCTTAGTTCGTTGTTTTACCTATTCCATCAAGTATTAACTCACAGAGCACAGGAGAAGGGACAAATCATGATTTCGTCGCATCGTATTTAACACTTGACTTCACGTGGCATCCCTTTCTTTTTTCCTTCCCTCCACCACTTCTTTCTTCTCTGTCTCACACACAGAAAATGACTTGGGGATTTGATTTTGTTTTCCCATTAAACTATCCTACTCCTACACACCCTAGTTACTTTCCCTGAAGTCAAATTTTAAAAGATCTTTATTTGTGGATTTATCCCAGAAAGGATAACGTAAGTTCAGATTTCCAGAGCTCTAGGGTTGTAACATATGGGAAGAAGAGGTTTCAGCCATGAATCAAGGCTTCTTGGATTAATATCACTCTCTCCCACATGACAACTTGATGCATTATCATGTCACCAAAATGTCTGCCTTCTCATTTGGTTTATTAAAGATACTTTCCATACTGTGATGGAAGTATTCATGCACAATTGTGTCCCACTGTGTGAGAACTGGACCCATGTTTCTTAAGACCAACACCACCACCCCCAAACAAAAAAAAACAAAAAAAAATGAGACCAGCCCACAATTGTACAAAATGCAATTTGTTGAGGAACTAACTGACAAAAACATTGTCCTACAGGTCAGCAAGAGCAAGCAGATCACGTGCAAAAATTACTCAAGGGAAAGAATGTTGATTAAAACTCAAGATGGCTGCAGGAACCTCATGCTAAGTCCATCCAGAGGGAAATGAATGTGGGGAACTGGAAAACAGAACAATTATATCCAGTTTCATTGTCTACTTACAGATCTTAACGCTAAATACCAGTATATAAAGCCTTGAAGTTATACCTGTTCCCTCTACAGAAATCTTAAATCATAGATTACCATTGACATAGCTTTCTTTTTCTGTTAAACTATTTCTGTTATTAATCTTGTCCAGATACATATTACTTTTACAGTACTTTATGACAAGGCAAATAGTTCAAAAATAGCAATATGTTAGAAGAGTAGCATGTCTCTTTTAAATTAGGTGCTCATATAATTTGCATCAAACAGAAAAAAAGTTCCTTTTGTAATATAGGAACAAGTTAAGGAGACACATGTTTAGTTTCTATAATAATCACCTTCAGTGTCATTTAAGCAGTTTATAAAACTGGAGCTTCGGAGGATCTACTGTCATACCAAAGACTTTTTGCTTTTTTAAAATCAAATAATCACACTTATTTTTTTTCTGAAAAGCAAGAAGGATAATAAATTATCATAAAACAGTTACTACATAGTAGGTACTGTGTTGTGACTTGAATTAAGGGTTATGGTACACAACCGGGTAATTTGTTACAGACCATGTAGATTCAGCACGAAGATTCCTCCACTATCCTATCATTTCCACATGTGCAATACTCGGGAAAATAACTAGAAAATAGTATCAAACAATCACGACATTCAGGTGAAATGTATCCAATAAGTCAGCTAAATAATCACTTGTAAATGAAAACTATAATTTCTTCTGAAGTTTATTTGTGGCACAAATCCCTTATTTCATGAACCAATTGTTTCAGTTCTCAGGCATTTTTCCTATGTTTTATTGTTTTTAACTTTTGAGAATTGTAAGTTATGTGTGTCTGTCTGTCTGTGAGTGAGTGTGTCTGTCTGTTCTCATCAATAAATGCTCCTGTCATAATCTTGTTGATTTAGACTGTTTCTGTTTGTTTGTTCACTGTTGTTTTTGTAAAGACTGCTGATTCTTGTAAACGTGTTATCTGTCTTTTAGACCTATTTAAGAGTAAATTGTAGACCACAGAAACCTGAACACATCCTCCTGACTTCTTTTATTTTGCCAAACAATGTGTTCTGCGGCTTGTTTTGTACACATTGCCAAAAACTTAAGTGTGAAATCGTTGTGGGGTGCTGCTTAAAACCTCCAGAAGCTTTATTTACAAAGGGATTTAACCCAAATCAGATTGCATTGCAAGGCCGATGAAAAGAGGTAAAGCGACAGAAGGGTAGAGAAAATGTCACTGAGTTTATTGCATTTGCAAGTTTCAAAGTAATTAATATTACATGGTTACAATCCACAATGAGCTGAATTGGACTGGTAAGTCTGGGGTACTTACGAGAAAGGTATTAGCAGATGGAAACAAGCCGGGCGTTGGTGGCGCACGCCTTTAATCCCAGCACTCGGGAGGCAGAGCCAGGCGGATCTCTGTGAGTTCGAGGCCAGCCTGGGCTACCAAGTGAGCTCCAGGAGAGGCGCAAAGCTACACAGAGAAACCTTGTCTCGAAAAACCAAAAAAAAAAAAAAAAAAGATGGAAACAAGGTTAATTAGATACCAAAACCACTATTATTAAAATGATTTAAATTGTTAGTAAATTAACAAAGCCTAATAGAATCTTGTTATGAATGACTTTTTTCCCTCAATATTCTTTTTCTGAAGCCCTGGTGTGATCTCACACTAAATATGAATGAAGAAGTCAAAAAATAAGCTCTGGTGCTATAGCACAAGTTCTCTTACTTTCAAGGAGGCAAAAATGCTGGAGATGCCAGAGTCCTGGGATACCTGCTGAGGAAAACTGCTAACAGGAAGTGGAACCAGCCCAAGAAAAAGAAATGTGTTGCAGTCAACAAAGATGAAAGGAGTTGGAGATCTGAAGAGCATTTTGACATCAGACATGGAGATGCAAAGTTTGGAATTTGCCCAGCTTGTTTTTAGTCTTGCTTTGGTCCAATATTTCCTCACTATGCTCTCTTCCCTATGTTTTGGAACAGTAATGTACATCCTGTGCCCATTATATGTTGGAAGTATGTGATATGTTTTTGTTTTTGTTTTTGTTTTTTATCTTGCTTTTATAGGAGATTACATTTAAGAGATTGAGTGAATCTCAGAAGGGACTTCGAACTTTAGACTTTTAAATAAGTTTGAGACTGTTATAGGCTATGGGGAGTTATGAAGTTGGACTGAATGCATTTTTGCATTATGATATGGCTATAAGCCTTAGGGAGCCAGAGAGAGGAATGAAATGGTTTGGAAGAAAATGGCCCCCAAAGGGAGTGTCACTATTAGGAGGTGTGGCTTTGTTGGAATAGGTATATCATTGCTGGAGGAAGTATGTTTCTGTAGAGGTAGACTTTGAGGTCTCACATATGCTCAAGCCATGCCCAATATTTCAGACTACTTCCTTTTCATGAATGTCAATAAGTGTGACTCTCAGCTACTTCTCTAGCCCCATGTCTGCCTGTTCACCACTGTGTCTCACCATTATCACTAATGTGGTGATATTTTATTCGTGCTCTAACAAATAAAGCTTGCCCGGGGATCAGAGGACAAAGCCAGCCACTATATTAAACATAGAGGTCAGGCAGTGGTAGCATATGCCTTTTAATCCCAGCATTTGGGAGGCAGAGATTCATCCAGATCTCTGTGAGTTCAAGGCCACACTGGGAACAGAGCCAGGCTTGGTGGCACATGCCTTTAATCCCAGCACTAGTTAACCATATAGGTCTGAAGGTCTGTACAGACAGACAGGAAGTGATAGAGCTGGGAGGAAAGAGGAAGTGATGTAGCTGGGCAGAGAGGAAGTACGATGGCAGGGCACAGAGAGGTATATAAGGAATGAGTATACAGGAAGTAGCTCTCTTGGGCTGATGATTTCCTAACAGTAAGAACTTGTGGCTGGCTTATTCTATTCCTCTGATCTTTCAGCTTTCATTCAAAAAAAAAAAAAACCTCTGGGTTTTTTTTTTATTAATAAGACATTTTAAGATTCGTGTTACACACCATGATAATGGACTAAACCTCTGAAAATATAAGGCATCCCAATTAAATATTTTTTCTTTACAAAGGTTGTCATGGTCATGGTGTCTCTTCACAGCAATAGAAACCCAAACTGAAACACTGATTTTTTCCTGTTGGCGCGATTCACATCTCTTAGCTGTGAATTAGCTGGTAATCACTTATTACTTCATGTATATCATACCTATTTCACTGTTTTCTCCTATTGTTCTTAGTAGCCTATGAATCACTTCAAAATCAATATATATCTTATCCCTGATTCCCCTATTTCTGGCTATCTTCATCTACAACTCAAGTACTTACATCCATAACGAAGTAGTCCTCGTTGTCACCAAACCTGCACCATTCTGAATCCTTGTCCCAAGTGTTCAGTGTTTTAGCTCTGCCCATTTGCTACATTTACTCTACCAAATAATAATAGTTATAAAAATAATGATAATAATAACAGTAAAAGATTCCTTACTCTCATAAGTTTTGCAAGTCTGTTGTATTTCATTCTTTTGTTCATCAAATAATAATTTTAAATATCAAGATGTGAAAGGGTAATAAAGTACAAGCCCTACTGTAAGTTACATATTCTGGAAAATGAATTTTTTTAATTTTGGGGAGAAATCAATAAGCTACACAAAACACATGGGGATATATTACAAATTTGTGCTTCTTAACTTCTGAAATGCTAATTCTGAAACCATTTGAATATCATCAATAAAACCTGATCATGGATCATGGGTGATAGTACAAACCTTTAATCCCAGCACCTAGGAGGCAGGTAGCTGTCTGTGAGTTCAAGGCAAGATAGGGCTGCGTAGTAATACTCTGTAAATGAGAGAGAGAGAGAGAGAGAGAGAGAGAAGAAAAGAAAAAGCAACAACAAAAAACTGATCATGAACCTCTCTTTAAAAATACTTGAAAAATAATTTCTATTATCTAAGTAAAGAATCAAAAAGAGAGGGAATTGTATATGTGAAATTTACTTCATACTGAGATGCAAAGGGAAATATATTTCTCAAAATTACCCACAATCTGCTCTGATTTATAAGAAAACCTAATTGTTTTCAATTGCAGTTACTTACTTACATCTAAGTTTTAAATTGTCACCTAAAATGTAATAGGCATACAGGAATCTTTGAATCTATGTGAAAGGAAAAGAGTCATATTTCATTGTCTCTTGGAATAGTTGGAAACTACACATTACATGGGGTGAAACAGCTGTTAATTGTGCTAATAACAAGAAAGAAGTGATGAATAATGAAGCAAGTCATTGGCCTTTTCTAAGTGTTCATTCCTAGAAACATAAATCTAGGCTATTACAAATACTTCAGGCAGATTAAGGTGCACCGATGAGCATTTAGTGGAATGGGTTCGTGGGATGCAGTATCTGGGAGCTTTGTGTTCAAATTACTGTACCTTGAGACAGATACTAAATCTAATGAAGCTTATTTTATAGTTAACTGTCTTACTCATAGGATTTCTTGCCATAGCAATAAGGCCATAGCTACTGCAAAAGACAGGACAAAAAGAATTATTACCACTCTGTAAGAAGAAATAATACTGGTTGCTAAAGTGAAATCAAGTAAATTAATGGGAAATTATACATCACCTTTTAAATAAAATCACTTGGTTTCTGGATGCATGTATGTTTTGTTTCTAGCTGCATCTAGTCTGTATATGTAAATTATAAATGTCCATCTGGAAGACTGAGATTAATTTGAGCCAATGTATGTTTTTTTTTTCCTATCCTGTATCACAGAAAATATACCCATAGTGTATCTAAAGGTGATGCTAGGCCCTGAAACAAAGACTATTTAACACAATTTCTGCCTCTTAGAAAGCTAAAGGATGCTTGGGTTTTCACTGAGAAACCCCAACACAGTTTGGTTACTAGATCTTGAATGTGTATTCAAGTTTCTGACATACAAATAAAAGATGTCTAATTTAATCTAAGATGATCAAGCAACACACTTGATTAAAGAACAGGGCAGAGACATTAAAGTCAGACCTTCCCCTGAGCATCCATCCTCAGGATTAATTTAAAAAGCAAAAATAGAGCTGAGATTTAGAGGAGGAGATAAGTGTCTGCTTTACACAAATTTAACAAATATATGTTCTGAAAAAAGAAACAAAAGATTACTCCTTTATTGTATCTGCTTCAACATCATTTATTGGCCTCACCACGGGTGGGTCCAGCTTAACTTTTTTTTTCTCTGTGCCATCGCAATTCAAAGGACTGTCTTCAACAAGCACAGGAGATAGATGTTACCCTGCTTCTAATAATTCTCACCTTTTGATATTCATGTTCTTCGATGATCTCCTCTGACTAATTCTGGTTAGATTTAGTAACTTTTCTGTAATGAAAAGATAGCTCAGGTGTTGAGAGCACTGGCTGCTCTTAGAAAGGACCCAACTTTGATACTCAGAACTCATGTGTCCACTAACAACAGTGTGTAACTCCAGTTCCGGGGATCCAAGAACTTCTTCCGGCTTCTGCAGTCACTGCATGCATGTGATATGCAGACACATGCAGTCACTCATTAACATAAAATAAAAATAAGTATTTTCCAAAAAAAAATCACACCAAAAAAAAATCATCAAATCTCTCTTCTAAAAAAGTTACAAAATAACAAGAACTTCCAAATGTTGCTTTAGGGAGCATTCACGCAAGTTTCCATCCATGTGATGGTTAGTCTTCATCGCCAACTTTTCTGGAATTAGAATCTGTAGTGGGTAGCCATTCCAGCTTTGATCCGGAAGTTCCAACCCCCATTGAGGCTCGTCAACTGTCACGCCTACAAGGCACGGCCAAGGGAGGAGCCTGGAGACCAGAGAGTCAGATGTGCCAGCTCCCGCTCTCTCTCTCTCTCAATCTGTTCCTGGACCCTGGACAGTGGAGGTTGACTGAGCAGAGCTCCAGAGAACACCGCTGGACTGTGATACACCTTCCCCAGACCCTGCGACCTACCTATCCCTTCATTTGTAAGTTACCCATTAAATAAATCTTCCTTTTAACTACGTGGAGTGGCCTTAATAATTTCACCAATAAGAATCACCTTGACACAGCTCTGTGAATGCCTTTGAGCACATTTCCTGGCAGGTCAGCTGAAAATGAAATACCCTGAATATGAGCAGCACTGGATCATGAACAGGAGTCCCAGACTGAATGAAGAAGGAGAAAGCAAAAAGCCAGTGAGCATGAACATCTCCCCTCTCCACTTCCTTGTTCACTTGCATGTGAGAGAGTTCACACAACTCCCAGCTCTAAACCACTCCCAGTCATGTGCCTTTCCCACTATGACGGCCCCTCCCCCTGAACCATGTGCAATATAAACCTTCCCTTCATTAAGTGGTTTCTTTCGGGCCTTTAGTCAAAGCAACAAAAATAATTAACACAATCAGCAAGTAAGCGATTTAAACAAAGGGTAATACAAGTTGAGTCTGATAGTGTAAGCCTGTGATTCCAGCTGCTAGTGGTAGGATGAGAGGCTAAGGCAGAAAGTTCCAGGCCAAGTGCAAAATCGTTCTGAACAACCTAATAGAATACCAACTGAAAAATAAAAGTAAAAGGAGAAAAAAGTTGGAATGTCCAGTGGTAGAACACTTACCTAGAATGCACAAAGTCCTGTGTTCAAGACCGAATAGAATACAAGAAGAATTCTCAGTATTCCATTGACCACCAGCAAAAAACTTGATCTCTAGTCCAACACTTCCATGAGGAACTGAATCCTGTCAATAACCATAGAGATCAGCTTAAAAATCAGGTTCTCCTTCCAAGTATTACTCTGACCAATACTTGGATCACAGACTTCTGAAAGATTCACACTCAACATCACTAGACGTCACCTAGGTGGAATAAGATTCTAATCTGACTAATAATTTAATAAATGTTGCTTGCTCTAAAAATCTCTAATTTGGGGCTAATTTGTGCCATAAAAACTCATACCAAAATTGATGTTGGCAAAAGATTGCCAATGTCCCAAGATTTAAATTTGATTTTTTTCTGTGTAAAACCAAATCAAAGTGTCTAAGAAGACAAACAAAATATATTTTCCAGTATCTTTAATAATAATAATTTTGAGTTATATTGCAAAATAATTAAGAAAAATAATGATCAGCTTTGTTTGAACCACTTACCACCTTCCAGGGAGTACTTTGGAAGGATTTGTAACAATGCATGAAATTATATACTGATAAGTTTAAATGACATTTTAAGCATCTTAATCAGATTTTGTAAGATTATTGGGTCTCTCTGAAACTTCTAAAATATTAGGCAACAATGCCTTCCAATTTCTACAATTTTGCTGATTTTAGTTTCTCAATGTGATGAAAGTGTTCCCTGGTATGCTGTTCTTCTATAAGACTTTGCAAACACATAGTTAGCACCATGCAGCCATGTATCTCAGATAATAATGTCAAATAAATATTTAAACAGTTTATAATAGCTTTTTCTTTGGGGGTTAAGATGTAATGATTCTTAGATGAATGACTTACTTTCAAGCTCACATTTATTACTCAGTGTTGAACTTTTACATTCTCAATAAAGAGATGGATTCAATGGCTTATAATTATGATATCACAGCATATGATTTAGAAATGACATACTAGTCTACTTTTGTACAAAACAGCAATTCATATCAACATTTCTGGAAACCTGGAAAGTGGTAAGCAATTCAAATTTATATAATCAGGTTGAAAGTTAGAAATATGTGAAAGTAAAAAACATTTTCTATTCACTACCAGTGAAGCATACTGATATGCTATAATTTTCCCCAGATGATAAAGAATTAATGTGGAGGGATTAAAAAAAAGACTACAGGTAGCAAGATTGGATATAGTTATTATATACAAAAATATAAAAATCAAAATATATTTAAGAAATATTTGGGTAAAGTTTTACATGTTGAAAGTATAGTCTACCTAGTATAATGTAGGAAATGAGCTGTGTGAGAGCTGTCCCTGATCTCCACGCAGAAGTGGGTGTAGTTCATACATGCCATTTCCATTTTGAATTATCAGCCCTGGGGACAAATTGAGAAGACTAACCAGAACAAACTAATCATCCTGGGCACTTTCATGGCTGGTAGGATCAGCCTTTTATATGAGCTCATCCAGTTGTTATACGACTTCCATTCTGCAGTTAAATTATTCAAGTAACTCCAGTAACAAACAAAGCTATTCAGAAAATGTAGCTGATGCCACAGCTAGGTAGCCTCTAAGGAGATATGCTATCTCTAATGACTTTAAAGATAACTGCCTAAACATGAGCTGAGCAAGGGTGACACCATTAGACAGGCCAAAGTGTATAAGGAAAATCCACAAGGCTGCAACCCTACACAGAGAATTACAGGCAACTAAGGCAAGTTGAGTTGACATTTTGTGTGGGGGAAAAAATAGTCTCCCCCAGGGAACTATACATCGATTATCCAGTGCCAGTCAGTCCAGAAAACATACATATAAGTAGCATTATACAGACTGAGCAGACTGTATTTAGAAATACATGTGTATATACATATATGCATATAATAACAATAATTAAAAATAGACCATGGATTTGAAAGAGAGAAAGAAGGCATATAGACGAGGGTTTAGAGAAAGGAAATAGAAGGAAAAATTATGTGATCGCATTATAATCTTAAAAAGAAAAATATATGTAATGTGTATGGCAAAGGGCTCACTATGCTAAATAATTATAACAAATCAGCTCTTATAAATGTTTCCCAGGACAATATAGGAGCTTTTTTAATAAAATTAAATAGTTAGTATAGTCATCCTATTTGGGACAGTCTATAGTTATCATATATGTATGTACAACAAAATATAATGATGGTATTAAAGGGCTAATGAAGGTATATAAATAGTTCTGTGACTATAAAATCAGTGTAGATGAAGTAGACAAATTTCATAAAAACCACAGGCTACCGTAACTCATCAAAGCCTATTTGGATGTGAATAGGCGTGTATCTATTAATTAAATAAATATATTAATTAAATTTTCAGTTAATACATTTATAACAAAATAATAAGGGCGGAGATAACTTCATTGACAAAATATATCAGATTTTTAAATAAGAATTATACCTAGTCTATACAAGATGTCCAGAAAGTAAAATTGTCAAGAACCTTCTAAACTTTTTAAAAACAAGATTATTAAAATGAAATTGATCAAATGACAAGGCAACCAAAACTTTAGAGGAAATATTACAGGGAAAGAAAGCTAAAGGATAATGTTTACAAAATATAAACAAAGGAGTCCTTAAGAACATACTAAACTATTGATTATAGAAGCAAATCAATTAGATAATGGATTATATACATAAGTATCTGGGACTAGAAGGCTACTTCACTAAGCAAAGCTAACTTAGAATGTTTATATTTGCTTATCAGTGAACAAAACAAGAAAACCAATGCAGAGGGCATCCCCAGGTATGAAAACACCTGTCTACCATTTACAAGCCAACCTCAAGTACTAGAAGAAGAAAGAAAAAAAGAAAGAGGAGGAAGAAGGAGGGAAGAGAAGGAAGGGAGGAAGGAAGGAAGGAAGGAAGGAAGGAAGGAAGGAAGGAAGGAAGG
>CABHPH010131214.1:0-15731 GCA_902168325.1 Peromyscus nudipes | reverse complement strand
AATAAAATTGCCTGGGGGTCAGAGCTAATAGCAAGCCATAGCAGAAGTCTGGCAGTGGTAGCACACACCCTTAATCCTGACCACATGACAGGCGGATCTCTGTGTGTTCAAGGATACCACCAGCATGGAGACACATGCCTTTATTCTCAATACCAACCATAGAAGACCTGGAGGTCTGTATAGATGGGCAGTGACGAGGAGGTCATGTGGTTGGGTTTACAACCAATAGAAGGCAGAATAGAAAGTCAATAAAAAGGACAAACACACAGGAAGTAGGTCTCTTGTGGAGGGAAGGACAGGAGCGTCAGTGAAGGGTAAGGTTTTTAGCGCTTAGCTAATACTCTGACAACTTGGGCTTTCATCTCTGCATTGGCTCTGTGTTTCTTATTTAACAAGACGGTTACATCTACATAAGGCAGCAATATAATGATTCTTAATGACATTCTGTTATACTCATAGTTCAATGTCATGCTCAGCCATCATCAGACATGTTTCCTCCTGTAGTGGATAGGAGTAAATACAGAGACCCACACCCGGATAATATGCAGAGAGTAAGAGACCTTGGAACACTCAGTCCTAATTGTGATGTCTCTATCAAGTCCCTCACTTCAGGACTCAGCAAACCCTGGGGAAGTAGAGGCAGAAGGAGTGGACGAGCCAGAAGAGATCACCGAAACTAAGCCTTCTAAGCACAGAAGGACTGATGCACACACATGAACTTACAGAGACTGAACCAGCATAAACAAGTCCTTCACAGGTCTGGGACAGATGGAGTTCCAGGTGTTGGCAGCAGGCGCTGAACAGGCCTTGTGCATAGGCTGTTCGCCCTAAGTTGCCCTAAGGTGCCCTTTTGTTCTTCCTCTTTTCCTGTGGTCAGTAAGTCACAGGATGTTTATGATATAGCTATTGCTGGAACATTGTTTCAAGAATCAGCTCTCTGCTTCCGGTCTTCCTGTTTGGTTGAGCTGCTGGGACGCAGATGGGAACCTGAGGATCGTGCCCTGACCCCATGGAGAGTAGGAAGTAGCAGGGTATATAAGGCTGATGATTGTCAATAGAGGAGCTCTCTTTGAATGACGAACCACGGTGTGTCCTGAGTGCTGCTTAACTTTGACGTCCCTCGCCAATTCTCGGTTCCCGGCTGTGCAGGTCGGCACCCAGGGATGAGAGGGGAAATGGATACAGTCCCTCCATCCTTATCCCAAAAGCTTTCTCCAATTGATAACTGTTCACAAAAGAAAAAATTACTTTTCTCCGAAAGAGCCTCACTTGAAAAACAAACCACTCTTAAGGCAGGCCCCATGCCCAGTAGTTGATAGCCAACACAAAAATTATCTCAATTGCATTTTAGGAGGTTCTTTGTCTCAAAATGATTTGTCAGGGCCTTTATTTGTTTAACGTGTCCTTTGGGTACATACGATTTCCTGTTTCCTATTTTGATGAGATTTCTGTGTGTGCAAATACGTGTATCTCTGTGTCTACATGTGTTTCTTGAGCTTTTTCTTTCTATCTTTTTCTTCTGTTTGTTTCTTTTATCCTATTGTAGGGGTTTTTTTTGTTTCTATTTTATCTTGTTTTACTTTGTTATTTTTTTAGATGCCTGTTTGTATTCTTTTTATTATTATTATGGAATTTATTCATTTATTTTATATCCCAACTGCAGTTTCTCCTACCACCTCCCTTCCCATTCCCTCCCCACACCTCCTCCCCATCCCCACCCCAATCCACTCTTCTTCTGTTTCTGTTCATCAACAAAGCATGGCATATCAAACTGAAGTAAGACGAAGCTCTTCTCCTTGTATTAAGGCTGGGCGAGGCAACCCAGTATGGTGAATAGGTTCCTGGAAGCCAGCCAAAGCATTCAAGGGCAGGCCCTCCTTCCATGACTAGAGTCCCACAAGTAGACTAAGCTACACAACTGTCACACATATGTAGAGAGCTTAGATTGGTCACATATAGGCTGTCTAGCTGTCTGTCCAGAGTCTGTGAGCTCCTATGAGCCCAGGTTAGTTGTTTCTGTGAGTTCCCTTGTGGTGACCTTGACTCTTCTGGCTTATAGAATCCTTCTTTCCTCTCTTCAACAGGATTCCCCAAGCTCAGCCCAGTGCTTGGCTGTGGATCTCTGCATCTGTTTCCGTCAGTTATTGAATAAATGCTCTCTGATGACAATTGGGGTAGTCACCAACCTGATTGTAGGAGATGGCCCGTTCAGGCTACATGTCCACTATAGCTAGGAGTCTTAGCTGGGGTCATCCTTGTAGATTCATGGGAGTTTTCCTTGTACCAGGTTTCTACCTGACCCCACAATGCCACCCCCTTTCCAATCTTCTTTTTCAGTACTCTCCCCCTCCATCCACTTGCTAACCCAATCCCTTGTGTTCCCACCCCTACCCACCCGCTGTCCACCGAGGAGACCTCTTCTATTTTTCCTTACCCTTGGGCCCTCCTTGTTTCCTAGCCTCTCTGAGTCTGTGAAATGTAGCATGATTATACTTTCCTTTACAGCTAATATCCAGTTACGAGTGAGTAATTGTCATGTATGTCTTTCTCAGTCTGGGTTTCCTCACTCAGGATGATTTTTTTTTCTAGTTCCACCTATTTGCTTTCAAATTTCCTGATATCATTGCTTTTAACAGCTGAATAATAATCCATTGTGTAGCTATACCACATTTTCTTTATCCATTCCTTAGGTGAGGGACATCTAGGTTGTTTCCAAGGTTCTGGTTATTACAAATAAAGCTGCTGTGAACATAGCTGAGCAAGTGTCTTTGTGGTATAATTGAACATCCTTTGGGCATGCCCAAGAGTGATACATCTGGGTCTTGATGTAGATTGATTCCCAATTTTCTGAGAAAACACCATATTGATTTACAAAGTGGCTGTACAAGTTTGCATTCCCACTAGCAATGGGGGAGTGTTTCACTTGTTCCACATCCTCTCCAGCACAAGTTGTCATTAGTGTTTTTGATCTTATCCATTCTTACTTGTGGAATTTCTGAGTCATTTGGATTTGCATTTCCTTGATGGTTAAGGATGTTGAAAATTTTTCTAGGTGTATCTGCACCATTTGATATTCTTCTGTTGAGAAAACTCTGCTTAGAGTTGGATTATTTGGCTTTTTGATGTCTAGTTTTGAGTTCTTCATATATTTTGTCGATCAGCCATCTGTTAGATGTGGAAGTGGTGAACATCCTTTCCCATTCTGTAGACTGCCATTTTGTCTCATTTTGCAAATGAGCCTTACAGAAGCTTTTCAGTTTCATGAGGTCCCATTTATTAATGGTTGATTTCTGTGTCTGTGCTACTGGTATTCTATTCAGGAAGTTGTCTCCTGTGCCAATATATTCAATGCTATTCCCCCTTTCTCTTCTATCAGGTCCAGTGCAAGGGATTTATGTTGAGGTCTTTGATCCACTGGGACTTGAGTTTTTGTGCTCTAATGAGAGAAAGAAAGTATGGATTTGGGTGAATGAGGAAGGGGAGGGTCTGGGAAGAGTTGGGGGAGAGGAGAGTATAATCAGAACATAATCTATGTATAAAGTTCCCACACTATCATAATGTAGAACAAACTGATTATTACCCTCAGAGCCTTGGTAAAAGCCAAAAACTACTACATGCTAATAATGTGCTTGAAACTGTGAATACGGACAAGAAAATTATGTCATTATCATAAATCCTTCCATCTCATGTGAAAACTAAAGGTTAGTGCAAAATTAACATAAACAGAAGTCCCACTGTAGTCTTGAACATTCTGATGAGATACATTAAGCAATCCCCTGTTGCACTCACCACACAAAACAGGCCTGTGTTGTAGATGATAGGCTTCACCCTCTTCTGAGTGGAAGCCTTTGTATCAATTTTTGCTGTAGTAATGAACACATATGTCTGTTCCTCTCAATTCTCCCTTCTCTTAGAATGAACCCTCCCAGCACTTGCCAAAAATATCTTCCCTTTTCAATATTGAGCCCATGCATTACCTTCCTAGCAGACAGACTACAAAAAAACTGATCAGTCCTATTTTTGTGACTTATGTGTATGTACAGGACAGTACTGTATCACACTTACATATATTTGTGCCTCTTTCCTCTCCTACTCCACTGAGAACTTCTAAAGTTTAAACAATTAAACTGAATTAATATGAAGTGAATTGAAATAAAGCCAAGTCTTCTTCATGTCTCTTGTATCAGTGTAATTCTTGGTAAATAGAAAGCAAACATTTAAGGTAAGATAAATGAATGAGTGAATTAATGATTGAATAAATGTTATTTTGTACTATTTTCCTCACTGAACAGTTTTTATTTGTGCTATATAGTCTTGAAATACAGGGGATGAGGGGTGGGCAATAGAGGGTAGGGAATAAGGGATGAGAACATAAGGGAATGGGATGGTTGAGCTGCAAAGGGGGGAAGGGGGAATGCAATGAAAGAGATACCATGATAGAGAGAGATACCATGGGGATAGAGAGAAACCCAGTGCTAGGGAAGCTGCCAGGAATCCCCAAGGATGACCCCAGCCTGGGCTACTAGCCATAGTGGAGAGGGTGTCTGAACTGAACTGGCTTGCCCCAGAGATCAGACCGGTGAATACCCTAACTGTCATCACAGAACTTTTCTCTAATGACTGATGGAAGCAGATGCAGAGATCCACAGCCAATCACCAGACAGAGCTCCTGGAGTCCAGTCAAAGAGAGATAAGGAGGAATCTATGAGCAAGTGCATCAAGATCATGATGGGGAAACATGCAGGGACAACCAAACCAAACTAGAGGGAACTCATGAAAGTTGGATCAGTTGCTGTGGAGCCTGCATGGGACTGGACTAGGTCCATTGCATGGCGAGACAGTTGTGTAGCTTGATCTGCTTGAGGCCCCCCCCCCGCAGATAACAGGATCAGAATCCATCCCTGGTGCATGAGTGGGCTTTGTGGAGCCCACTAACTATGATGGGACACCTCGTGCAGCCTTGAGGCAGGGGGAAGGGCTTGGACTTGCCTCCACTGAATGTGCCTCCCCATGGAAGGCCTTGCCTTCTTGTGGGTGGGAGTGAGGGATAGGTTGGGAGGGGGAAGATGGGGGGGGCGTGGGAAGAGGGAAGAGGGGGATCTGATTGGTGTGTAAAATGAATGAAAATTTTTTCTTAACAATAAAAAGAAAGAAAAAAGAAATACAGGAAGGCAGGAAACTAAATAGAAATGGAAGTTCAGCTAACCATATCTTTATCTCTGTTGGTTCAGCATAAATATAGCAGATGCATGCAAAATAGAAATAGAATCACAGAATCAGAGTTGAAGATCTAGGAAGGACTTTCCCCAATGTATAGCTCAGGTCAACAACAGGTAAGGGGAAAAAAGAGTTAGACAGACCCAAGAATAGGGACACTACAACACAAAGAGCAGAGGCAATGGGAGCATGTGTGTGTATGTGTGTGTATGTGTGTGTGTGTGTGTGTGTGTGTGTGTGTGTGTGCATGTGTGTGAGTGTGCTTGTGCATGCATGTGTTGTGTGTGTGGGTGTGAGGTGTGTTGGTGTCAGTGTTTGTGTGTGGGGTGTGTGTATAAAGCTTTCTTAACCCAAAACCCAAAAATGCATTAAGTCATCTTTAGAAATCAGACAACTACCCCCAATTTTTCAGGACTACTTGTGGTACACCATTGAGTCATGTGCAAATTTTACATACATTGTTTTTATTTTGTTCCTCTTGAAAACTGCAGTGGAAAATGTAATCTGTTAATATTCTTCTAAGGAATGCATTAAAATTTGCTAATGTTATTATTAACTGCCACATTGCTGTGCTTCTCAAAATCACAACAGCTTTTTCAAAGTTCATATAGAAGAACCAAAAAGGTTATGTGCTATGGTAGAACCTGTTAAAAAGCTGTCTAGTGAAACTTCCATTTCTGTGTTTTGATAAGTGATTGTAAAACAAATTTCTAAATGACCTACTTCTGAGGTCGTTTGTTTTACAGAATAACTGAATAAAATATTGTCTTCCTCAGCTACAAAACTAGATAAATGTTTAGAACGTTTTCCTATATGATTAAAAAGCATTTTTCCAATACTTCTCCTCCCTATTAAGATAAAAAAGCCCACTTCTCTAATATGTCAAATAGGCATAATAATCCAGAAAATTCTGATTACAATGCTTTATGAATGACACAAATTACCTTTTCTATTGAAATGGAATATTAAAAGATGATTTATAACTTTAAGAATAATAGCTTATCTATCATTGGCTACAAAGTATCTCCAGCCCATTAAGTAACTTATGGAGAGTTTTATGATTTTCATTGATTTCTAGTTTGGGTCTATATTTTTAATAATATATACTGAAAGCAGGTTTCTTAATGGCTAGGTAAAATTAAACAAACACATAAATAAGGATTCAAGGCAACTTCACTGCAAATTATCTATATAAGTGGATTTAAAGTATAGTTTATGAAATTTGGAAGTGTTTGTTATTTTTGTTTATCCCACGGTCATTCCACTGAGAAAGTGCTACGCCATTAGATCAAAGAGAATGCCATTAGATCAAAGAGAATCTCAATTGATTCTCACACCTTGCCCCTTACAGATCCCTATTCTAAAGTACAAAGCACATGAGCATATATATCATTAAAATTTTCAATTATTTTAAATATTGAAGTTTTATGAATTTCTCATACCAAAAAAATAGTAAGTCAGATACCCATGTAGACACCCAGTGAAGTGAGAGGCAAAAGAGTATACTTTACAAAACATGGTACTTTAAGCCAAGGGGACAAACCAAATTGTAGAGAAAAGATTTTTAAAGCATTAATAGATAGGATCAATGGCTTCCTGTTGCATTGTGTTATATAGAAGGGATATTTTATTCCTCTCTGTGCATGTTTCTAACATAGGGAGCAAATTAGAACAGGTAAAAAGATTGACAGCATTCAAATAAAAAAAAAACTTTAGGGGCTAAGAAATAAATTTTAATCTAATGAAGTCTAACCACTCTGTGTATTCTTAGGATATGCAGCATTTTCTCTGAGCCTGGGTTACAGTGTGCCTGTCAGAGGTTAAAGCTATTTTGTGACTTGGGGGGAGGGACAAATGAACAAGTTTCTATTCACCCTAAATGGGACACTGAAATCCCAATTATTTTATTGATGTTATGTAGAAAAAGAAGGGAGAGGAGATCATTTCAGGATTGTTGGTGCCTAAAAGGCAACTTCCTCATGAAAACACAGCCCCTACATAGATGACAGTTCATAAAAGCTACCTCTCAAGCACTCCCTGTACTATTTGCTGGCAGTTCCGCAGTCTCCATTCTCCCAGCAATTGGTTTATACTTACAGAACCTTGTAAAGGGGCTTTGGAAATCTTGTAACTTTCAGAATTCCGTGAGCCTTTGAAGTTTCATTTGCCTTCTGAGTCTTAGGAGCCACTGCCCTCCCTCTACGAGAATGTTTCTATTCAGAAGGGGAAAGCCACAAAAAAAGAGTATTGTACATGAAGAGGATGTCTGGATTCCCCTAAGATGTGCCCCAAGAAAATTTCTTAGCTATCACATCAACATCATGGTTTTCAGAAGCAAAGTAATGATAGCACATGTCATGTATCTCTTAATTTCTGCATGTCATTACCAAAAGGACAAATTGTTAATGTCAAAATAATCCTGACATAGCAATCAGAAAAAAATTATGAATGTCCAGCTGGCATTAAGTCAACACTTAATGACCCTATTCCTATGTGAACCAAGCCATGAGATCCCTCACTTAGCCATCTCTCACTATCTTAGGATACATATTAAAGGAATCACAGGTCACATTTGTTACCTTGTTCAACTCTTATATCATGTTCATTCTGTGTGCCTTTCTGACTCCTTGCCCATATTTTCTCTGTTTCTTATCTCTAGTTTGCTATTTGTCCTTTCTCTCTTAATTCTACTTTATTTTATCTTGCAATGCAATATTTTAGAAACAAGAATTTAGTAATATATAAGTGAGTCACTTGTTTTTTTCACTTGAGTACAGGAATATAGTCCCAGGGAAAAAAAAGAGTGGGAAGTAAGCCCAGTAAGGCGAGGAGAGAGAAAAAGATACAGTTTTGAGCAATTTTGGAAAATGAAAACATAAAATGTCATAAAGAGAAGCAGGAGGGGGGATCACCAGTCAAGCAAAAAGACTGGAGCCTGGCAATATCAGTCGGTGACACATCCTAATAGCAAAGTGAAAGAGATTTGCTAGAGTAAGTTTGTTTACAGATATAACACGGAGTTTTTACCATCGTCCTAAAATTCCAGGACAGCACATTACATATGTGAATGGCTCTTTGGAAGAGACTTTTGAAAATATAGGAGAAAAAAAGGATTATGTATTGGTCTAGTTCAGTGTGATGAGGACAAAACAGAGTAGAAAGAAAAGAAGAGCTTGTCTCAACGGAGAAGCCAGAAGAAAGCACTCCTTAGAAACCTGAGTAAATTTAGGGGCAATTTGCATGGTATGTGCTGAGAGTTTTTGATCATATGACCTCCCTTTCATGTAGAATCCTACAAAAAAAATTGTTGACTGAGAACCAGCCATCCTTTTGAATGTGAAAGCAGAATGTTGGTTAATAAAGACTGGAAGAGTAAGCAACATGATTTTGAAATGTTGATCAATGGGTACTAAGCTAAAGGTCACTAGCAGCAGGATATTTGAGGGCATATAATACACTACCCACAGTAAAAATCTAGAAGAAGAAAGATATTTTGAAAGGTTCCTCCATAGGAAATGGTAAATGTCTGAAAAGATAGATATGTTCAACCTGATTTGAAAGTTGCTTTGTATATAAATGTATTAAAATATCATATTACCCCACCAATGTGCATCATTGACACATTTTCCTTTGAGTCCCAAGAAACTCAATGAATTTAGCTTTTATCTACACATAAAGAAAGAAAAACATTACAGGAATTCCTTTTTTAGCATAGGCAATGTAAATTTAAGGAGGCTTGGTCAGACAATTCAAAGCTTTCATATTTCCTGTAATGTTACTATTGCCTGAGGGAAAGAGTTCACTAAAAACAGCCATTTGCATTCCTTTCCCATCACCAAGCTTCTAAGAAAAAAAATTCAACTTGAATCAAAACAGTTTTGTGAAAAACTATCATTTGAAGTATGGTTTTCACAGGCTCCATAAACATTTGGACTTTTCATTAAACTGGAGAATATCTGCTCTGAGTGTGGCATCCGGGTGCCTGATTTCCATAGCCAGGCAATGCCTCAGGTCTGAGGGTCTGCTATTCGTCATTGGGAATTCGATGCTAACACATCACTGGTAATAAAGCAGATATTACATGTTGCTATAGGAAACTGACATAGCTCTCCACAAACTATGAAGCTGTCTTAAGTCATGCATTTTGCTGTGGCTGCCATTGCTACTTTACTTTATTGGGATTCTTAAGAACCAGGTCAATATTAGAAAATTGGACATCAGCCCAATCATTAGATTGTGTTGACAGCTTCCCTATGCCAGAACTTGAATCTCAGTTCCTCCCACTTAGCCGACAGAGGAGACTTCTGTTTCCAATAAGGTCTTGACAAAAAGAATCTATGAAGTCTTCCTGTTAATAGAAGTATGTGCACTATGAGGAAAAGAATAAAAAATAGGTGACAAAGTGCAGAGCTACTGAATGTGTTTGGCATGTGGGGTTTCATTAAGCTTCCTGGCGAATGCACGGGTATGAAGAGCCACAGAGGGTTACAAAACCCCATGAACAGTTAATTTTGAGGCAGTGTTTCTGTTTCCAAGTTAATGACTTTCTTTAAGACCTCTAAGCTGCTAACTGAAGCATGTGCCATCAATATGGTTATTTATCCTAGTGAAGAAAGCCACATTTCAATCTCTGTGTTGTGACTAGACCAAGCACCTCACAGCAGATACCACACTGAACCCAAATTAGAGGCATCATACAGCTGTGGAATTTTTGGAAGCATTTTTCTCTTTACAGCTAAAGATAAATTATGTGCTAACAAAGTTCTGATAAAATGTTCGTTTACTGTTTTAGTGTGAAAATAATATTTTTGTCATTATCTATTCTTGTTTAGTTTAAAGTTTTATCTTCTTTATATTTACAGAAACATCTGATATCTCAAAATATTTAAATCTATTTAAATATAAATGGTAACAGAAATTGTATCAGTGTTGTATTATACTTGATTTAGCACTATATAACTCATTTATCTAACAAGTCCTATTTAGGATGTAGAAGAAAAACATGGGTTGCATTCTGAATGATAATAATCAAAATTATTCAATAATTTTTGTCTTTGCTGGAAAATGAAGCATCACATTAACTCTTTATGATGTAATTTTAAAAAGCTAGAACTAGATCTACCACATGACCCAGCTATACCATTCTTGGATATGTGTCCCAAAGACTCTATATCCAAATATAGAGATGCCTGCTTATCTGTGTTATATAGAAGCAGCCCAGAGGTCCACCAGCCAATGAACTGTCAACAGAAATATGGTATATTTGTACAATGGATCTTATTCAGATTATAAGAAAGTAAAATTATGAAATCCACAGATAAATGGATGGAGCCAGAAACAATCATTCTGAGTGAGGCGACCCAGACCCAGAGAAATAAGTGTCACATCTTGAATAACTGCCTGATAATAGAGGTGGGTGGGTTGCCAATGAGCATAAGAAAACATTGCTCCTAATGAAAATGCTCATCTTGAAGAAATGGATTTCTTGAGAAAAATATAGAACGTGAACTTTCATGCCTAAAGATTGCATTTAACTTTCTTTTTTCTCCATAGTTACCATATATAAAGTTTTTGCAAACACTGAATTGGAGAATAGTCAACTATTGCTTCTGGTAAATAAATAGCTTCCTATGAACCTCTGTCAGACCAAGTAAAATTTCCTTTGTGTAATTTGTCAATGATTTTACAAATAAACCAGTTCTCATTAGTGAAAACCTGCTTTTCCACCTCACCTTTTCCCATGCAAAACCTGGGAGGTATTCTGAAAAGTGTAGCATCCTAATCTGGAAATTCCCAGTAGATTCAACACCTCAGTAATCACACGATGCTACTTACCTCTTACTCAGGCAGGACTGGGCAAGGGAGATTGGACATCTCCTTGACCTTAACTAACACATCTGTGTTTCTTACCTTTCAATTTCAAAACAAGCCTCCTCATTAAGCTTTTTCATCTAAATGAGCTGCCCTCTCATTAATTCACAAATATAAGTACTGTTCCATATCTTCTTTAGTTTCTTCTGTAAATGTTACTGGAATGCATTCTAAAGCTGCCTCATATATACAAATCAGTAAGTTTCCTCTCCCTTTCTACATGTGCGCATTATTGACTCATTAGAACTGAACTCCCAACTCTATGTAGTAGATGGAACCCAAGCCTGAGTGGAGCTTCCCTAAACCACATTTTTCCCTACAAAGTATAACACAGCCAAAGTATGCTTAAGAACATCAGACATTTCAGCATCAGGCTTCAAAGATCAGATTCCAGTACTGAAAAATCAACAAAAAGCACAAAGGTGTGGGAAACAAGGCACGGAAGGGCCCTTGTTTCCAAGCCAGAACTAAGATAAAGGAGCAGAGGAACTTTTTTGTCTGTTCCGCTCGTTTTCTCCACTGGGTGCAAAAGCACTAACAAGCAAGGCCAGGCACAAACACAGGCCAGGAATAAATAACTGTGTTCATTATACATCATACCTCAACACAGTTGTGATGAAAATCACTGTCTTTCTCAGATGAATGAATGAGTGAACATTCAGCATCTGGCAAAGGAAGACTCACTTCTAGAGTTGTTGCAGAGTGCTCCAACACCAGGAGAGGTGACAGTCTCCCCTAGACATTGTTGCTCCCATGCCATCTGGAGAACAAACACGCCATCCAATGACTGGCAGCAGCACAGGCTGACAGTGCAGTCACATCAAGTCTTTATTATAAAGTTCACCCATCAGAAATGGAGCCTGAGGGGAGATTGAAGATGACTCTCCAACCCGTGGAGTCTGTCTCCCAATACCGTTTATAAGTGTTATAAGTGGGATAAGGGAGCAAATGTTCTCTCCCAATTCTTTGCCGTAAGGCTTTCTACAGACCCACTCCCTCCTGTTTCTGCAAACACTGTGACCTGAAAGAAGCCCCTGTGTAGCTCTAGGATAACATTAGCACATCGAGGGCATCTCCAGAACTACTGCAGGCAATTTAGAGACAGGCTCACAGAGTCCTAACGGGTAGCTGTTCTCAGTCTTGTTAGCATACAAGCACCCACAGAACTTACAAAAAAAAATGTATTTCTTCAGCACTCTAAATTCCAGTGTCTCCCAGCAAACCACTAATGCTGCCAATTATTTCCTAAACGTGCCACTGTCCTCTGTTGCAAAACCATTCGTCTTAGCACCCTTTTCCTGTGCACTTTTCTCAGATTTATCCCTTGCCATCTTCACTCACAGACGAGCTTTGCCTCGATGCAAACTCCTTCATCTCTTTTTGAAACATTTCAACCTTAGCTCCTAATGAGTAATAAAAAGAACACAAAAAAGGAAGATAAATTCATGCTGTGTGGTAGTGATATATTCAATAGTTCTTCTAAATTAAATGTTTGACTCCTGTACTTTTGTCCTTTCTGACCCTTTTTCTGCTTCTGTTTTTCTGAATTTATGTATCTGCATCATTTTTCACTCCTATCTTCCTTTTATTCTTCTCCAATAATTCTCTGTCACTGTTCAACTTTGTAGGTCGAGTTCTTAATCTGTCTTTGAAGTTTGATCAGTTCAATTTCATGATTTTGTTGTTGTTTGTTTGTCTACATTCTCCAGCTTATTCTGTCTTGGAAGGAAGCATTAGTATAGAAGCGAAAGGTTAGGTCTGAAACCAGCCTTCTCAGATGGGATCCTTCACTTTGCCATTTGCTTTACAATTTGGAGAAATTGACTACATTGTCTGGGTTTTCATCTGTTCATCTGTAAAATGGGATAAAACAGCAGTTCTCATAATCTTATCTTTACGACTCATCCTTTAAATATCTCTTAGGAAAATAATTGTATTCAGTGGTCACTATTGAAATTTGTTAAACAAATTAAATGGCAAGTATTTTTCATCCTGCATAACTATTGTGCTGGCACAATGACTGAGCAACACTGGATTAAATGTAAACAAATTCAGAAACAATTTAAACAGATGAGGAGCAGAAACAGATTTGGTGCAGAGCAGTGGAGGGGCTTGAAGACAATCCTAATTTTTAAAGGTATGTTATTGAAAATAGATTCTTTTTCTTATAATATATTCTGATCATGGTTTTCCTCACCCAAGCCCTCCCAGATCCTTTCCACCCCACCCCCACATCAAACCAAATCTCCACTCTTTCATTTTCTCTCTCATCAGAAAACAAATAGGCAACTAAAAACAAACACACAAACCAGAATGAGACAACAAAAGACCCATAGAGAAGGCACTCACAAAAATCATATATAGATGCAGAGACGCACTCACCTACATGCTGTTCACACAGAAATCCTATGAAAACACAAAATCTGAAACCATACTATGCAAGTAAATGGCCTGTGAGGTTTAAAAAAAAAAGAAAGAAAATGCCCAAAGTGCTATGAGACACAAAACATCCAAACATTTTGTGTGTGTGTGAATGTGTGTATGTGTGTGTGTGTGTGTGTGTGTGGTGTGTGTGTGTGTGTGTGTGTGTGTGTGTGTGTGTGCATACTCAAGGCCTTCCTGGGCTGCTTTTCTGTTATTTTCAGTTAAGATGTTTAAGAGTGAGGAGCAGGCTGATCAGTATGTGCAGTAAGGAGCAAGACATTTAAGTACACTTCTGCACAGTAAAGTCATTGCAGACGACAATAATGTACTGTACATGCTGTTTATGACAAAAGACTCACAAAAATGTATTTTGAAAGTTTTTACCATAAATGACAAATGTTTGTGAAAACAGACATGTTTAACCTGATTTAAACATTGCACAATACATACACATATCAAAACATCACTTGACACCCCATTAAAATTTATGTTTCTGTTAAAAGGAAATTTAAAATTACAATAAGAATAAGGCATGGCTGATTCTATGACAAGATGTAGGGTAGATCCAGGAAACATTTAAAAGGAGTGATGGTGAAGAGAACAGGAAGGGGGCATGGAAGGGAGAAAACTCAGATGAATCAGGCAAGGGTTTTAAATTAGGGCTGGAGAAGGATGAACATAGCTGAAAGTTTTTTCTGTGCCTGCCCAGGTCCTAAGTAAAGATACAGAGGCTTATATTAATTAAAACTGCTCAGTTATTAGCTCAGGCTTCCTACTGACTAGCTCTTACACTTAAACTCAGCCCATTTCTGTTAATCTGTATGTCATCATGTGTTCCGTGGCTTTACCTGTGTGCCATTACATGCTGCTCCCTGGATGGTGTCTCCTGACTCAGCCTTCTTCCCAGAATACTCCTTGTCTGCTTATCCCACCTATACTTCCTGCCTGGCTACTGGCCAATCAGTGTTTTATTAAACCAGTGTGCAAAAGCATTATCCCACAGCATTTCCTAGAGCATGAGACTCTTAATCTCAGGGTTGTGAGTTTGAGCCCCTTGTTGGGCGCCATTTGTAGCTGAACTTTTCCTGTTCCCACCTGGCTCTCTTGGCCCTGAGGTCCCACAGCTGTTCAGACCCAAATTAACATACAGAGGCTTATATTAATTATGAATTGTATGGCCTAATGGCTCAGGCTTCTCGATAGCTAGCTCTTACATCTTAAATTAACTATTTCTATAAATCTATACTTTGCCACGTGGCTTATGGCTTACTGGTATCTTTATATCTTGCTTCTCATGGTAGAGGCTAACAGCATCTCCTCTGTTCTCTTTCTCCTTCCTCTCCCTAGTTAGAATGTCCCACCTAACCCTATTCTACCTAAGCTTTATTTATCAACCAATCAGAGCAACACATATTCACAGCATACAGAACGATATCACCCATCAGATGAAGGGAATCTAGGCTTCATGATGCCAAGGACCAGAGCCTGTTACACAGAATGTTTAATGAAGAAGAAGCAACAGCAGGCTAGGCAAAAAGAAAAGCAGTGGTTGTATTAGAGTGTATATATGCTATCGAATTTTTACAGTATCCCCAAATAGAGAATACATGTGAACATTTATACAGTAGTAGTCATTTCTAAACATTAAAAAAATGATAAAAGAATATATTTTAAAAGAATTTTCTCTCAACAATGCATCCTAGACTTTGCTTATCTCCCTTCAAATGTTCTCTGATAGCCCATAAAGTCAGAACTCCTTACTGCCAGACTCGGTGTTGGTATAAGCTTCTTGCTGCTATTGCTGTTGTTAATTTTAATTTTGTTTATGGGAATGTCTTATGTGGAAAGAACTATCTGATAAAAAGGTCTTATAAAATATGTGTGTATGCATATAATCTATTTCTTTCCTTTGTTAGAGTCTTCCATTCACATCCACCATTCAGGAGAAATCACTGTCTCATTCAACCATTCTTTAAACAAGTCTCTAATGAGACTGTTCTATCAGCCAGACACAATGTTATATAGTAGCAATCAGAAGACGTTTAAACAGTTCCTGACCTTGTACTCTTGAATTCCTACACAGGAAAAATGAGTGATTAAAACAGAACGCAGTAGTCTCACAGAGATCGCACAGGGGACTGCAGATATATCACACTACTGAGAGCAGAGCTGCTCACCTAATCAATAACTTCATTCATATCACACTCTGTCATTCTCAC
>CABHPH010131211.1:8465-46381 GCA_902168325.1 Peromyscus nudipes | reverse complement strand
TGTGTGTGTGTGTGTGTGTGTGTGTGTGTGTGTGTGTGTGTGTTGGTTCTCTCCTTCCACTGGAGGGGGGCTGAATTCAGGTTGTCAGGCTTGGTGGCAAGTGCCTTTACCCACTGAATCATTTCACCACCCCGCCTGCTTCAAGCTTTATCTGTTTCTACATAGATCTCTGTGTGCTAGGCAGTCAGAAGCATGGGACTTCACACAAGTGAATGTTTAAGTGAACAAGACAGAGGGTTTCTGAGGCTGACAACTGGATGGGAAGAACAGAAACTATGTCCACCTTAGGGGCAGATGTGGAGCCTACGTGAAGAGCACACCTCCTCATAAGGCGAGGTGCCCACCTCAGGACTCTGCACCCTGGACACCCGCCTGAGCTAGGTGGACCTCATCTCTAGACCCCACCTGTGTCCAGATCACCCAGGCTCCACTGCCTGCTTCTCAAAGTTGGCTTGTGCTTTGGATGACTGTAACCTCCTGGACGGGTAGTCTCTGGCCTGTCACGATTCTCAGGGTTTCAGGCCTTTTCCATTTACATTCACACAAAGAACAATCAGTGGTGAGGAGCCCTCGTTTCACAGGGATGGCGTTTCCCTGGCACCTGGGTGCCTTCCCTTTGTTCTGGCTGGCACAAAGCAGGTTTGGAAAAGAGCTCAGAATCCCCTTTGCAGCCTGGAACCATGCTTTTCAAGTCCGAGTACCAGGGCTGGGTGTGCTGGGGGTCGTGTGTCTGCTGGCAGCACAGTGGGTGTGCACAAGCCCTCCGTTTGGGTATCTGACAAACACAGGCTCACCGAAAGGGTTCTGGCAGAGCTGGCAAAGCTTTTTCTCTGAGAGCCGGACTGCGCTTCCCTTCAGCTTCATCTGCAAACAGAAAGCGATAGTGAGGAGGCTGCTGCGTCAGGGTGGACGCACATCCTGCTGTGGACTATGACAGTCGACAGGATTGCGCCACATCAACTTCTTGACATGGGACATGAGGAATGCAATGACCATTCTTTTTTTTTTTTTTTTTTTTTTCTTTCTTTTTTGAAACAGGGTTTCTCTGTGTAGCTTTTGGAGCCTGTCCTGGGACTCACTCTATAGCCCAGGCTGGCCTCGAACTCACAGAGCTCCGCCTGCCTCTGCCTCCCGAGTGCTGGAATTAAAGGAGTGTGCCACCACCGCCGCCGGCACAGAACCATTCTTAATGAGTGGACAGAGAAAGTGGCAGAGTTGCTTTCCTTTTATTTTTCAAGATTTATTTATTCATTTTTATATGTCTATGTGTGTGGATGCATGAGTTTACATGCATCACATGTCTGCAGAAGTCAGAAAAGATCATCAGACCACTGGAACTGGAGTTCTGAGCCACCATGTAGGTACTGAGAACTGAACCCTGGTCCTCTGCAAGAGCAGTAAACACCCTTAATCTCTGAGCCATCTACCTCTCCAGCCCCTGGAGTTAGTTTTCTTAAAGTAACCAGTGTGTGTCTGGAAAATTCTACACAAACTCCTCCCTTCAGCAATGTCAAGGCACTGACTGTCTTAACCACAGACTGTCACAAAGTCATGGCTATCGGAGCTGAGTGGGACCAAGTAAGACCCTCACTTGCAAATAAAAAGCAGGACTCAAATCAGGGACTTGGTCACGGTCACTCAGTTAATTAGTGGCACATTCCCACATCACAGTTTCATTTTTTGGAAGTCAGTAAGAAACAGCACCTGTCACTGTTGGCCCTAGTCTGATCATGAAGACTTGAGTTGCATAAGTTAAGGTTTCTTTATACAAGCTCTCCGTCAGTCTGGGCAAGTAAGTCCACTGACAGGGGTAAGCAGCAACTCAGGGAATTCTCCTGCACCGACTAGTACCCTCAACATGCAGCCCTGCAGCCTGCCAGGGTCGGCACTAGGAAAACACAGTAGAGGTCCCTGCCCTCAAAAATCTAAAAGTAAGGAGAGGAAGTTGTCAACGCACACACAAGGGATGTGGGTAGGCAAAAGACTTAAAGGCTTTGAGGTGGAGGAAAACCGGCAAGTCAAATGCTGACTGGGTGTTCACAGAGAAAGAGGTCAAATACTGCAGGTGGTGGGTAAGACGGCATGCTACATGGCCAGGACCTGTGCTGGGAGTCAAGAAGGAATTAGAAAGACAAGAGGTGAGACTGAATCTCCCAGGCCACAGGTTCTGAAGGAAGACCTCTGTGTGGGAAAAGAACATGATTCCTGCTCTTCAGCCAGCCACGTGGGGTTTCCAGAAATGGAACTCATCTTGGGGAAGAGAATGTGAGTTTCTGAACTGGCCCAGGAGATACTTCTGGGCTCTTCTGTCAGAGGCTCAGTTTTCTCCTCTGCGCAGTACGGATGACACCAGAAGACACCACACATGATGCCGTAAAGTGCTCCAAAAGGCGTAAAGAATGTGTCTGGGGAGCAGCACTATTCGGACACTACTCGCCTTCCCTACACATTCTCCCTGGTTTTGTTTGTTTGAGACAGGGTCTTGCACTGAAGCCTAGACTGGTCTGTAACTTACTGTGCACCCAGGATGACCTCAAGGTCCTGACCATTTTCCTGCCCCAGCCTCTCAGGTGCTGGGATTATAGTGAGTGAGCACACGTAGCTTCTACACACTCTCATGATTACCAGTGTCCAAATGGAAAATGTCTCACTGATGCTGTCCGCCAGTACAGTCTCTGCCCACACAGAGCTCTGTATCTTGGTGGAAGCAATTAATACGTGTAGAGTGGAAATAAGAACTAACCAAGACCATGTTTTCATATGTTAAAAACTCACCTCTCATGCAACATGGGCTCACAGAGAAGCAAGCTGGCACGAAGGCTAGGCACTCACCTTATCATACATGTAAATCAGGTTTTCTGATCTGGCCAGGCCAAGAGCCACCTGTGTGGTCCTCCTGGCATGGATGCTGTCCCTCATGGCCCCCGTGAGGAACGGGCAGAGAAGCTGCACCGACCAGGTGTCAGGCAGCAGCTGGAGGACCTGGGTGGCGTCAAACTCCCTGGCGTGGTGGTTCAGCAAGTCCACAGCAGCCACAGTCAGCTCATGGGCAGAGGGGCCTGCGCCGAGGTACATGGCAAGCAGTGTGTGGAAGAGGCGCTGACGGCAGGCTGCGTCCTGACCCTCGGAGCCCCACAGGCAATAGTCCTCAGCGGCAGAGAAGTCCCCCATCTCATGCACCAGGATGTGCAGGGCCTTCTCGTGCTCGCCCAGCTTCCCGTGGAGGATGGCGCTTTCCATGGGCAGGCCAGCACCCTGGATCTTCTCTGTCAGACAAAATTGGCACTCAGTAACAGACTGGGCTGGCTGGCTGAGCTCACCTGCTTGTTCCTGCAGCCTCAGCAAGAGCAGCTATCTGGCTACCTAGACATTGCTAAATACTGCCACCTAGATGGTTGAGGGAGGTGGCTCCTTGGATTTTCCCCTGGTGACTCAGAGTCATAGAAAAACTGAAGATAGACTCCACTGCTGATGTTCAGGAAACAAACCAACGGGTGAGTCTGGTCTCAAAAGGCCCCTAAACGTCACTGGCTGCTGGTCTGCAGTTAACCTAGCGTCACTCTGTCTTCCCAGGAGGAAATCTTACAGCTAACACACACAGGGGAACAGCTGTCCCTCCCTCTGTGTTCAGGGTACTGTAGTGTTTTCAAGTTATGTATGCTTGAGGTCACCTCCGGAGGACTTAGGATACAGTGTAAATGTGGCTGACTATAAGGCTATGATATTTAGGGGAAAATATTTTCAAACCACACTTGGTTGAATCTGCAGATGCAGAACTCATGGATAAAATCCAAATATCCACTTTATTCAAAAGACCATGTTCAACCCCTTTATTCCAATTTAAAATATGCTTCACTGAAAGGAATAAGGTATTTTTTAAAAAATCTTATCTGTATTATCCAATGAGTTTCTGGAACAGAAATAAAAACTTTTCCTTGTCCCCCCTACAGTTAAGCTTCCAGAAAATGACACAGCCCCGGGGCAGTGTCAGTGCTGATCAAGGCTCTCCCTTAGTGGGCTGATGGGCTGAGTCTCACGACCAAGGTCACTTTGCTCCCCTGTGGGCTGTGAAATAGGGAACAACACAAGATCTTTCCCTGCCACAATGGGCTATGCCCAGGACAACTATCAGTTGAGGGCCAAGGTTAATACTAAACGATAGGCACTGGTATCTTTCTGTAACTTGGTCACCATGGGCTGCTCCTCAGGCCTGATGCCCCAGGCAGATATTACCAGCCTGGGGGTAAAGGGCTGGCTGTACAGCCTGTGTCAAGTACAGCAGCAGCTAGACACCATGGCACACATGCCCCACCATTCTCCTCACAGTGGAATGGCAGGAAATAATTACTGAGAGGCTGCCATATTTAAGGCCCAGACAGAGGTACAAAGGTAGGGAGCTACACAGGTTCTATGCTCAGACTATGACATTTTCCTTAATTAAGGGCTTGAGCACTGCAGACCTGGGAAACCCTTGAGGGTTCACATGACCCCAGCAGGGATACTGACTGATGAAGGTACTGAGGTCGTTAGAAGGACCTGAATCCTTAATCCAATTTTAAAGTTCAATCTAAAACTCATCAGGTCAGCTCTGAGGAAAAGGGGCTCAAGGAAGAGACCCAAATGTTGTACTTTGGGACAATGGCTTCCTGTCCCAGCCCCAAAGAATTCTCTCACTGGGATACAATTTCATCCTTACCTTTCAACAAGTGGATGTGGTAAGAGTCAGACTTCTGGAGCAGCCTCCGGAGTTTGACCTGAGTCTCAGTGGCTTCTACATCCTTGTGGCCAGTGGCCACCCTCTGCCGCAGGACTTCTTCCAGGTAGAGGATGGCCAGGTGGGTGTGGTACTCTTGTTTCTGTAGAAATCAGGGATGCATTAGACACAGTGTTTACATGAGAGAGGCTGTGGTAGATTCTCAAACACAGTGGGCAGGCACCATCAGGGCACTGGAAAACTCCCAGGAACCCCAACACAGAGGGAGGAGTTACAGTCAGGTTGCTACAGTTTGGATGCTGAATGTGCCCCCAAAGCCCATGTGTTAAAGAATATCCATGGGCTGCTACTGGAGGGTGGGGGTGGGACTTGGAAGGGATGGAGCCAATGGGAAGGAGTGGGACCAGGACAGGGACAGTGGAATGTCAACAAATACCTGGCCCTGACCTCTTGACTTTCCGGCCACAGCACTGCCCTCTTCGGCCAAAATGCTTTATCAAAAAGAATGGGACAACCTGCACAGATGGAAAGCTCTAGGGTTGTGGGGCAAAAGAAACCTCTGTTCTTCCTAAGTTAATTGTCATGACTATGGAAAGATGACTAACACACGTGGGGGACACATGAAGAGGTTACTTTTCATTCTGGGGGGCAAAGGCTTTAGGTATTCCATACACAACACAGCTTCCCCCGTTTCCTTTGAGGATAATAACGAAGAGAAAAGAGAGTGGAGTGGGTATGAGACGGGAGATAAACACATCCACCTCTGATCCCTCTGGTGTCTTTCACAACAGCTCATATGCCCTCAGGTAATCAACAAGCACAGACCGAGTGACCAGGGCACATGACCTGCCCCAAAAGTGACATTCAGGTTCCCTTCCTCAGCTGTGAGTGACACTGCAGCCAGAGACCTTAGTCCGGGCTCGGAGTGCTCACCTGCAGTCTCCTGTCGATAACAAGATGCTCCAGATATTTAACCAGGGCTTTAGGGTATTTCTTAAGGCAACTAATAATGTCATCCGGATTAAAACGAGTCTGCTGCTGCTCGTCCAGAGGTCTCTTGGTGAAAACTTGAACTCCAATCTGCAGAAAGAGCGGCAATTCAGTTTTCTTCATCCCTCCTTCAGTCACGAAACATTCATGCTTTGGCTAAAATCATGCAGAATATGCTGATGTATTAAACAGGGGAAGCTTCTCATATGTCACACTTATCTCAAAAATTTGGAAGAAAACAGTCTAGCAAGAAGTCCTGAGAAAGACCAACCAAAGGGCACAATGAAGGCAGGAAGGAGGCTGGCACTTTTGCTGGCATTCTTCTGGAATGACTGGAAACTAC
The DNA here is from genome assembly GCA_902168325.1 of Peromyscus nudipes. Taxonomy (NCBI): domain Eukaryota; kingdom Metazoa; phylum Chordata; class Mammalia; order Rodentia; family Cricetidae; genus Peromyscus; species Peromyscus nudipes. The sequence continues at coordinate 40,334 of CABHPH010131211.1, read as the reverse complement.
ATCCGGGGCAGTCCTTGGTAATAGGCCGTGACGGCCATGAAACAAACACTAGTGCTGTTAGGATTATCCTACTAAGACTGTCCCTTGCAAAGTTTAAGCAAGAAAACCCAGAAAGTAGGAAAATGCAGTGTGCTCTTGGTTCTCCGAACACATTGTCTGGCTAGTGGATCATTTACTGCACTTGGCTAGTCCACCATCTGAGTCTGTGGTACCTGAATGGCTTCCAGGCTGCCTTTTGATGTCTGCCATGAGGAGCACCCTGGACCAACTCTGCCTTCTGAGGAAATACTAAGAAGTCCACTACACCTTGTCGGGCTCCCATGTGCACTTACATGTGCAAGTATTATTGCATGCCCACAGGTTTACATGCACACATACCCACACACCCTGTGAACCCCAAACACAAGAAATGCAACACAGCTACAAGTCTGGATTTGTGTCTTAGCTCTGCTTGCCTACATGACCTTGAAAAGGTCTGCTATTTGTTTGTTTTCTCCTTTTGTTTTCTGTCTTGTTTCTTTGTTTGTTTTCTTGTTGTTGTTACTGTTGTTTGGTTAGTTGGTTTTTCAAGTCAGTGTTTCTCTGTGTAACAGCCTTGGCCATCCTGGAACTTGCTCTGTAGACCAGGCTGGCCTTGAACTTGCAGAAATCCACCTGCTTCTGCCTCTTGAGTGCTGGGATTAAAGATGTGCACCACCATTACCCGGAAAAAAGGTCTGTTAACCCCATTTGTGAACCATGCCCTTCAAGAGATGACAAAGGCCATGTGGTGGGCCACCATGTGGCACACAGACTCTGTGTGTTTGGCTGTGACTGCCCAGTGAGTGGAAAGGACCTAATCCTTTCAATGACATTGCATTCACACCATAGGAGCATATGCTGGTGTGTTCTGTAGGCACGTGTAGAGGTAAAGGAGGAGTGAAATAAAAAATATGCAAGGAGGCACCAGTGAGCTGGCTCAGCAGGTAAAGTTACTTGCTGCCAAACTTGAATGTCTGGATTTAATCCCTGGGACATGCATGGTGGAAGGTGAGGATTTCAGCTGTCCTCTGATCATCATACATACAGTATGGCACATATATGTACATGTATGTGCACAAATAAGTAAATGTAAATTTAAAAATGTTTCAGGATGGATGGAATAAGGGCTCTGACCTGGTTCAGGAAGTAGCATGGACAGCAGAGGAGTCTGCCCTGCCCTGCTTTGAACGTCTCTGATCTTGTCTCTCCAAGCAAGTCAAGGAAATGGGTCTGTTATGCTTGCTGCCTTTGTGGGGGTGACCTGTGGGGCCTCATTAAGGTCTGTGTCCTTCTGTCCTGAGCATGCTGCCTGGCTTAGAGCAGTGGTTCTCAACCTGTGGGCCACAACCCAGGAGTCACATATCAGATATGTACATTATGATTATAACAGTGGCAAAATTACAGTCATGAAGTAGCAACAAAACAGTTTAGTGGCTGGGGGTCAGCACACCATGAGGAGCTGTGTTAAAGGGTCAAGCGTTAGGAAGGTTGAGAACCACTGCTCTACAGCCAAGAGCCAAGGGTTGCTCTTTCACTATCGTCCTGTTTCAGCCTCCAAGACGAGCCAGGTGACGTTCAGGCCACTTCACACCTCCATGTCCACGTCTCTAAGCAGGAGTGATGGCAACAGAAGAGGATGATGCTCTTCCTGATGTGGCCCAGACTGGGGGCTACTTCTTGCAAAGGACCAGGCTGCGCAGGGTAACAACCTGCCCCCATCCCAGAAAACAAAGTGCAGACTTCTGTTTCCCAGCAAGTGAAGAGGGAACTGTAGTGTTTTCAAACACTGGGAGCATGCGCAGGCTAGTCTGCTTATACTTCTAAGAGAGGCCTCTGCAGAAAGAGGGTTCTGTGGGACCTCAGCAGCAGCAGACTGTGGCATTTGCTCATGCTCAAAGGGAGGGATTAAAAGGGGCACGAAGTAAACAGGGGAGAATGAGTGTAGCTTTTTTTCCCTCTTCCACCTAAAGGTGACGAGGCATCTGGTGTCTTATACCAGCCATTCTGAAGAGAATGCATTTATGAAACACAAACCTCCTCACTTTTCTGCAACAGCCAGTCAGCATGGGTCCACACCAGCTCTTGGTCTAAGCAGTAGGTAAGAAAATCAACGATGTATTCATACAGGTCTGAGCGTGTGGAATCCTGGATGTCCCCATTCACAATGTTCACCCATAACTGAAAAGAAATAAAAACCAAAAAAATTTAAATCCAGACTGTTAAATATCTTGTAGAATTATCTTAGAAAAACTTTGTTTTCTTTTTTTTTCTTTTTTTGGTTTTTCGAGACAGGGTTTCTCTGTGTAGCTTTGCGCTTTTCCTGGAGCTCACTTGGTAGCCCAGGCTGGCCTCGAACTCACAGAGATCCGCCTGCCTCTGCCTCCCGAGTGCTGGGATTAAAGGCGTGCGCCACCAACGCCCGGCTAAACTTTGTTTTCTTACTCTCTTAAGACTTTTAAAAGACACAGGATGAGGCATTCCTCAAGTGAAAATCTAGACTCTGAACATCAGTAAGCATGTGGACAGTGCAGCCTGAACTTCAAGGCTGCAGACTGGGTGGCTGGCTGGAGTGGCTCTCCAAAGTCTGAAAAACTCTGAAATCTAAAACAATTCTGGTCCTTAGCATTTTGTATAAAGGGCACCCCCACCTATAGTACAGAAAGCTGTAAATTCTTAGTTAAGTTTTAGGGGTTTTTTTTTTTTTTTTGAGAAATAAATCTGAACATCCAAATGTGCTAAAATCTTTTTGTTACGATGTGAGATGATACTAAAAGTGAAAAATTCCACACCATCAAACTTGGTTTTGAGCACAGACTTATAAAAAGTATTGTATAATTACTTTCATGCTATTTGTATAAGACACAAGTGAAATTTAGTTTAGGCTCAGGTCTTTGGTCCAAGACATTTCATTTTGTACATGCAATACTACAAAATCTAAAATAATCTGTAATTCAAAATGGTGGTGACACCCCCCATGAAAACTGATTAGGATGCTCAATGTGCATTAGTTTTTTCAGTCCTGAATTCAGTTATTAAATAACTGAATCAAAGGTCCACTGAAAAGTATTGATTTTTTATGGAACTTTCACCACTTATGAATATTTACTCCATATTATTCAAGTATGCAATCTTTCTCTATAGCTGTGCTAACATCATCATAACACACGTGCAGTAATTCTAAAGACGCTGCTACCATGTCTTAAAAATAAACGTTCTGTCTAATATCCAAATCTGCTCTTGGCCTTTGAGGCATGTGTTGATGGAAGCTCATTTTCCTGTTCTTTTCGCTCTGCAATTATGTTATTGTAATGTGTTAGCAAAGTAGCTGCAGACTAGACTCACGAAGGCATAGCCAAAGCCAGGGAGCCCATGTTACACGAGCTCATGAGGAAACTAGCACCCAATGCAATCTGAGGCCTAACAGGGCAGACAGGAGCACATATCCCCAGGGTGTGAGAAGATGCTCTGTAAAGATCAATGGAAAGCTGTAAGGTGCAAGCCAAGAGGCAAGGTTAACAAATCGATGTCATTCAATTCAGGCCCAGCATCCCTGCTGGCCTTCACACCACAGCTCCTCCACGGAGCAGGGGCATGAACTTGACCAGCTGTGGTTCTGTACTGATGCTGTGAAGGAAGCAACTGCCCAGTTCACTGGCAATGGTTGCTGTTATTAACAGTGGAAATCATAAATGCAACTGTTACTTGCTGCCTTAATTTTCTAAGGTGATGTCATATGCCTACTGGCTCAGCAAAACTATCACATTTTTAAGCTGATTTCATAAAAGTCATGAAAAGCAGGGGATATTAGCAGTTAGGAAGAGCAGGGAGGGGGTGGGCAGGGGGAAGCTAGATATGGATTACTAAAATACAGTTAGAGAAATAATCCTTAGTGTTCTGTGCTCAGTGGGTGAACAGAAGCACTGTTTACAGACGAGCTCCAAGTTTCCCACTGCAGAGAGATGGGGAACCATTAAGAAGGTGGGGACACCAGTGACCATGACTAGGTCACCTTCCACTGCAAGCACATGACCAGTAGTACCCAGAATCCAAGAAAAGTGTGCATTACTGTGTGATAATTTTCTAAATCCACACTGATGTGTGTGAATGTGTCTGTGTGTGCATATGCCACATGTGTGTAGTGCCCAGAGGCCGGGGTGGGGGGGGGGGTCAATCCCTAGGCTCTGGAGTTAGGAGGTTGTGAGCTACCCAACATGGATGCTGAAATGGACTCCAGAAGAACAGCGGCCGCTCTTAGCCGCTGAGCCACCTCTCCAGGCCCCCTTTTCATTTTTTAAAAGGAAATCAGCCTTTTTTCATTTCGTCAGTTTTCACAAATTCAAGCTTGGTAATATTCTTTAAGGAGATTTAAAAATATCACTTTTTGGTCTTTTTGTCAGGAACAAGTACGGAGACTTGCAGTCAACACTTCCCAAGGAGTTCACTTTCGAAAACACTATTATTTTTGTTCTCTGTAGAAAAGACCAGATCAGGCAAAAGTGGATTCTATTGATGGATGGGTTTTCAAAAAGTAACATAAAATTAAAGGTTCTTGGCTTTTTAATAACACTAAAGTGTTTTGTTTTTGTTTTTGTTTTTTGTTTTGTGTGTGTGTGTGTGTGTGTGTGTGTGTGTGTGTGTGTGTGTGTGTGGTGTATGTGTAAATGTGGAAGCCCCGTGTGCCTCAGGATGCACACGGAGGTCTGAGAACATCTTTCCGAAGCTGGTTCTCCTGACACCATGGTTTCGGGCTCAGACTCAGGGTGTCGAGCATTGTACAGCAGGTGCTCTTCTTACTCTCTCAGGTCTTTCTGAACTCACCTGGACAGCAGATGCATCTTGCTTATTGTAATGATACAGCAGTCCTAGGGCGAAGTACCTGGACAGGGAAAGGATGGGAAGGATAAGCAAGAAGGTGGCACAGTCTGGGACATGCACAGCTCATGCTCTGCCCATGGGCTTCTTCCCACTCAGCAGGTGACCCCCGGAGAGGTCCAGTCCTCCCCTTAGAGAGCCACATCTCAAGACATTCAAGTGTCAGTTGGAACCTTCTCTTTGAAATCTCTAGGAACATTAGGTGACTTTTTACAGACACAACATCCTGAGTCACTGCCACCAGGTGTCAGTGTGCACTCTGGATCTGAAACCAAACAGGCTGAGGAGCACTAATCTGAAACGTGAAATCTAAAACATGCCAAAACATGAAACTGCTCAGTGGTTAAGAGCACCAACTGTCCTACCAGAGGACCCAGGTTCAATTCCCAGCACCCACATGGCAGCTAACAACTGTCTGTAACTCGAAGATCTGACACCCTCACACAGACATACATGCATACACCAATGCACATAAAATAAAGATAAACAAATTGTTTAAAAAAAAACATGAAACTTTAAGGGCAAACTCAGTGATTAAAAAGCTTAGAGTATTTCCTTTTTCGTGTGTGTGTGTGTGTGTGTGTGTGTGTGTGTGTGTGTGTGTTCCCAAGTGAGGTCTGCATGTGTTTGGGGGCATGTTCCTATGGAAGGAGGCCAAGCCTTGCCTTCAGCCATCTTCCTCTATCACTCTCCACTCTGTTTCGTGAAGTCGGGTCTCTCACTGAATCTGGAGCCCAGCAGTCTGCATAGTCTAGGAGCAGCAGGTCCCAGGCAGGCCGCCACACGCGCCCAGCCTTTGGGTGGCTTCTGGAGTCTAAGTTCCAGTCCTCATGCTTATATATTATATTGTATAGCAAATGCCTTATCCACGGACCCTCTCCCCAGCCTGTTTCAGGTCTTGAAGCATGTTAGATTTTAGGGTTTCAGATTAGGAAACTGCTAAAGCATACAAAAAATTCCAAAATCTGAAAACCTCTGAATTTGGAAACTTTTCTGTCCAGGCATTTTGGTTAAGAGATATGCAGCCTCCAACCACCATTCCATAGTGTGTTCACTGCAAGCTATGGAAAGAGCTAACACTGCCAGGGAAGCCCATGCCACCTCAGCCATCAAAGGGGATCTGGCATGGTGGTCCCACATCTTCACGAGTCCTTTTTCATTTTAAATTCTAAACAAAAGTCACATGAGGTCTGGAGAGATGGCTAGGCTCTTAAGCAGAGGACCAAGTTCAGTATGTTGGGCAGTTCACAAAACCTGCTAACTCTGGCTCCAGGGGACTAACGCCCTCTTCTGGCTTCTGTGGGCACCTGCACTTACATGCACAAAGCCACACAGAGACATGTACGTATACAAAAATGAAAATAATCTTTTTAAAAAATCACATATAAAAACCCCAAGGAGCTGCCAGCCCTAAGCAAGCTGGCCACTGTGGGTTCACTGGCTATGGATTTAGGGCTGCCTACTAACTGTTAGGCATAATGAAGGCAGTTCAAACCATGATCAACAAGATCAAGAAGGCTCAGCTATTTATTTAGGCACCTAGCTAACCAATTTGGTCATGAGTGACTCAGCTGCACTATTCCTACCAAGTATGAACATCTTCTAAGGGTGGGTCCTAGTCTGACAACAGGACATTCCGAATTGCTGCATTTACTAACAAAGCTCACGGTAATTCACACTGTACTCTCCAACATGAACAAGCACAAGAGTGAAGTCCTCCAAGGCCCCTTAGACCAGGAGAACATCGTCATCCAAGGACCGTTTGATGCCTGGTGTCACAATGACTTCTTGGTGGTTGCTGTCTGGACCCTTGAGAATCCAAACACAATGTTGGCTGAGTCAGTCTCATAGCGTCCCCTTGAGGGGCCTCATGGGGTGCCAGAGGGCTGGAGAGGAAGGCTCACCACATGGGGCTTAGAACACTCACTTTTTGTGCTTCTCCAGCCAGGCAGCACTGTCCGTCAGCAGGCAGAAGTTCTCAGTGACTAAGAGGTCCAGGAGGCTGTCGTGGTCAGCCTCTGCATACAGCTTGAGCAGGGCCGTGTCTATGTCTTCCTTGTAGCCATTTGCTACCTCTGTGCAGCGGACTTCATTCAGGTAGCTCATGAGGAAGCGCTTGCACTTGGCCATCTTCTCCTGGTCGCCTTGGGTCAGCTGGTTCAGGTCTGCATACTCATGAAGAGGAGGGTGAGACCGGGTGAAGGAAGAGGAGGTGGGCAACAGGAAGGGGTAGAGAGAGATCAGCTCCCGGACATCCAGCTGGCTGCTTCTGCAATTACAGTGTCAAACTAAATGAAGCAAAGAGAGAGAGAGAGTACACATAGGCACACAAACAACACTGGAGGGCAGTGCCTTTCGGCACATGTCAATGGGGGCGAGTGTGTCCAAGTGATCATCCTAAGTTGCTAGTGCCAGTGAAACAGTACCAAACCTGATTCCAAAGAGTAGAGACAAGGGTGAGGGACATATACAGATGACCGGGGATCGCAACATCAAGACACCTGAGCTGTGAGGAAAACCTAAAGAGCCCTGGGATTCCTTGAGCAAGAAAGACCCATCCAAAAGCAATGTGGCATCAATCTGAGCCAGGACAGGGTCATGGACCTTCAGAAACCAGTATCTTCCTGATACTAAATTCCAAAAGGTTGCTCAGTGGTGCTTAAATAAGGGTCTTTATCCTAACCTGGTTTGTGCTACTACTATCCAATAGGTAGGATGCAGGGCTGAGCACCCTACAATGTACCAGACAGCCCTGCCCCAACACACCCACTCAGGAACACGCTGGTGTGAGCAAAGGACAGACACGAGGGCAGGTGTGATGACAAAAGTGTGCTTCCTACACATGTGGGTCAGGAAGACACAGAGCCAGAGAAATGGAGAGAAGACAAAGAGGCCCACAGGAGAGCTCCACAGCTACAGGACCCATCAGAACGACAGACGGTTGTCCTCCTAAAGACAAACTCACTTCCTGAGTGGGCTAACTGGGTACATACCATCTTGAAAATCTACGGGATAATTTAAAAGTTTTTATAGACTGGGCAGTGGCAGCACACACCTTTAAACCCAGCACTCAGGAGGCAGAGCCATGCAGATCTATGTGAGTTCAAGGCCAGCCTGGTCTACAGAGTGAGTTCCAGTCAGGGCTACACAGAAAAACCCTGTTTCAAAAAACCAAAAAACAACAACAAAAATGTTTTATAGGTTTTCCCAGAAGCCCTTGCTTTCTCTAAACTTAGCTTCTAGTGAAACCTCTGGAAAGGAGGCAAGAATAAATGCTCCTCAGAATCCACTTTAGAAATCCCACTCCAGAACCCTGCTGTCCTGGCTCAGGAGCCCTGCCACATTCATGGACTCTCCTCAGCCTGCCAACTCAGGAACTGGGACAGTGGGCATTCTAAGGCGGGTGGTGGAGCCCAGGAACTACCCTGGAAGGTGTGAACTACCACAAACAGCCCTTCCCATTCCTACCTGCATCTCCATCTGGCCGAGTCACAATTCCCCCCTTGAAATCACACAGATGATGGAGGTTCCCAGCAGAGGGGACACTGAGTGACAGTCCTGCTACCAACACTTCAAATTACCTGAAGAGCTCCTTGGCTTCCAGGAACTGGAGTTGTGCAAACTGTATAAAGCCTGCCTGCTGCAGAATCCTCCTGTACATTACCTGTAAGGAAACACGGATCAAGTATCTCCTTAAAACCATCACCAAAGGGGCTAGGCTGCATTTGTCAGCCACAACCCAATTTACCTTAATCCACAGAGAGAACACGTTACTAGCTAGAGAAAAAATAAAATGTATTTGAATATATGGACTTATCCCTCAGTAGTGAGAAGGCACTGGTTCCAAGGCCCCAGAGATACCAACATATGCTCAAGTCCCTCATATAAAACAGCATTGTACCCCATAGAATCTATGCACATCATCCTACATGCTTTATAAGTCATGTCTAGATTACCTGTAATACTGAGCAAGTTGTAAACCCAATATAAACAGTTCTTATACTATGCAGTTTAGGGTATGATGTCCAAGAAAACAGTCTGTACATCTTCAGTACAAAGTAAATCTTTCTTCTTATGGTACTTGAGGGTGGAGCCCAGAGCCTCATGCATGCACGAAAGTGCTCTACTGAGCAGGAGCTGAACACACACACACACACACACACACACACACACACACACACACACGCACGCACGCACGCACACGCACGCACGCACGCACGCACATACACACACACTCACATCTTCATAGGTTTGTACCCATGAACCCCTAATGTACTGCCTCACCCCTTTTCTCCTCAATCCACTAGGCTTCTGTGACTGCTTCAACCTCTGGTTGCTCAGGTGGAAATCAACAACCTCAGGAGTTTTGGCATCTTCTTCTACTCCTCTGAAAGTGACTTTGCAGAAGTATTTCTTATAACAGTCGTCAGACACAAGGCTAGTTAAACTTAAGTACTACACAGACACATGGACCCTCTTAGCCGAAGCTGAGGAAGGGCTCCTATCTCTTGGAAACACTCTGCTCACATTAATAAAATAACAGACTGGTCTACATAGTGAGTTCCAGGGCAGCCAGGGCTATACAAAGAAACCCTGTCTCAAAAAGCAAACAAACAAACAAAGCCCACGTGCACACTTCAGGAGAGTGAGTCCCTTCCTCCCTTCTCTCACTGTCCATTTCTGAGGTCTGCGAAGGTTTGTCTGAAATGGAGTCGGGACACATCTTGTTGCTTGTTCTCGAGTATGCCAACAACATCATCCTAGAACTCTGTCTCCCAATTGAAGACGGTTTTCATCGCTCTCTTTGATCCTAACTCCTCTTCTTCTAACCTAGAATGCCAAGAGATCCTTGAATATAAGGTATGCCCACTACTTACCTGAGCACCTAATCACCAGCTTATCAATTCTCTTCTATTAATTCAGGGATTATTGATCTGAAGGATTCCCTGGTCCACTTGCATTAAACAAATCATTGTCACTCACTGCCCCCCACCCCATTTTAAAGATGAGAAATTATATTTAGAGATGAGTTTTTACTTCCAAGTGACTAAAATAATAAATGATTGAACCAGACCTCATCAACACATTCTATTGTTTTTTAGAACAATCTTCTTCTCTCAAATCAACTCTAAAAGATTTTTCAGTGGTGTGTGTGTGTGTGTGTGTGTGTGTGTGTGTGTGTATTTGTTCATGCATATGTGTGTGAATTGTGGTTTCATTTGGATTACTGGGGATCAAACTGAAGTTCTTGTGCATGCTGGGCAAGTGTTCTGCTCCTGAGCTACACCCCAGCTCACTCTGGTTTTAAAGAGCTCTCCAAGCATAGCAACAGCTGCTTTGGGGCACTGAGATCAGCACATTGCGTAACTGCTTGTCTCCCTTCTCTCCATCTGCCTTTATGTCTCTTCTCTGAAAACAGCCATTTCTGACCTAACAACTGGACTTACCATACCACCTTATAACAATACTCAGAAAGTCCTGCTGCCCACTATCCAGTTCTGTTTCTGGAAGTAGAAATAGCATGGCTCATCCTTGTAGCAAAAAGGACCTATCAATTGTGGGGGAATTCCTAGCCATAATCAGGCTTGCTACAGAGAAATCAGTGACAGCAGCATCTTCCTGAGGCTCCCAGACTCAAATGCCCTGACCTCCATGCCAGGAGGGAGACAGAACCACCACCAACTCTCAGGTCTCTATTAGTAAGGAGGCTGAAGTTTGAATGAGTCATCAAAGTCACCCCCAAATTCACATTAACAGTGTTTGGAGGGGCAGTGCACTGGATGCAGATAGCTCTGGATGAGGTCATGAAGTCCTCATAGGATGGCACTAGTAGCCTTCTTGTGACTGAAGATGAGATCAGAGCCAGTGCATTGACTCTCACTATATGATGCCTTGGGGTTGGGAGGTATGAGTTAGACACAGGCTTCACAGGAGCAGCATGAGCTGTAGAAAATATGTCCAGAAAAGAGGATGGGGAGCATCTTTTGAAATAGTGGCATGTGCATGGGACTGCAGACAGACAGACAGACAGACAGACAGACACACACACACACACACACACACACACACATACACACCCATGGCTGTTTGCATAGCTCAGGGAAAATAACACCCAAATAACAAGAGAGTTGAATTTGCTGCAATACAGGGAGAAGGCAGGGATCAGATGCAGGCTGAGAGCAGGAGAACTCATGTGATTTCATCAGGTATTGGTTATGCACCTTTGCTCTTGTCAAAAAGGGCAGAGGAAAAAAAGCAAAATTCCAGACACAGAACATTGAAAACTTCCATAAGGAAATGCTATATAATTTGAGTGCACTGCACATGAGATTGTACAAGGCCAGCACACCCCTTCACCAGCAACTGTGACACAATGCCATGGCTGCACACTGCCCATGCAGCTCCTCTTCACTCAGCCACAGCCATGCCTGCCTGCACTGTGTGGACGCGTAAGGTAACAAAAGTGCCAGCAGTCAGAGGTTTGTGCCTTTGCGTTTGCTGCCCCCTGCTGAATGCCAATAGGTCAGTGCCACTTCAGCAAGTTAGGAGCAGGGATGAGAACTTCTCAGTGGTAACCATCTATATGACACATGCTCTTCTCATTCACTGGCAGAAGCTACCCTTTGCTCTATGAGGCAGCTCACATTCAAATACATCCTTTCTGCCACAGTAATCAATCATGGGTAGAATCTGACTGGCTGTAGTTTCTAAGCACTGTTAGTGATTGGTTCTCCTGATAATAGAATGTCTATACGACACCACGGTTTTGGGTTGTTTGTGGAGTTCTGTTGTTGCTCTTTCTGTATCCCTGGGGATTGAACCTAAAGCCTCACCCATGCTAGGAAAGTGACGTCACTTTTTACTTTGAGACAGGGTTACCCTAAATTTCCAGGCTGGCCTTGGACTCACTCTGTACCTCAGGCAAGCCTTGAATCTGAGGCTCTCTTACCTTAGGCTTCTAAGTAGCTAGCTTTACAGGTCTATGCCTCCAGGTTCAGCTAACATGTTTTAGCACTCTCAAGTAGGTAGAGTGCCCTGAATGACACATCTGATCAAGTAGGAATTTTAGGGAATGTGACTGATTTGGGGTGTATTTATATCAATAACATTTAAAGTTAATATTTCTTTAGTGTACTATGTGTTCTCTCCTGGCCATATGTAGTAATCTGTGCCTGTGATTCCTATACTTGGAAGGCTAAGGTTTTCTGAGGAAAGGAAGTGGCTGGGATCCTACAATGAGAGGTACTTTATCCACATAGTGGGCAAAGCGTTGCCTACAGATAGCTGATAAAAGACCGACTCTTCATGGGGACCCAACCTTTTGACACTGCAACGTGACAATATGTGGTCTACAAATGCACTGGACTGCATGGGATCCTGGATGCATGTGCCCCGCCTCCACAGTCTACAGGGAGGACACACATGCAAATTAACTGAACCCCAACAAATACAAACTCTAAAATCAGAGACCAGTGGCCTGATCTCACTCTGCCAGTCTATAAGGATCACATTCATAACTGTTCTCAGAAGGTGACTGAGGAAGGGAGTTGATTTCAAATATAGTCTAGTGTATCAAGTAAGAAACTGACAAGCTGACCTTCCCATGTTAGCTGTGCGATTGCAGGAGAGCTTTGTGGTTGCTCTGCAACCTGCTTCCTTACCTATGGCAGGTGAGATGTGTTATAAAAACTACACAACGGGTACAAAAACTCTGCACATGGTCTTATGTAGAGTGAGCCCGATGCATGTGGTTAAAGCCGAATGCTTCCAACTTGTGGCTAGGAGGCATGCTTTCTTGGGACCAGTTAATTACCAACCTGAAATTTCTCTTTTGGAATGTTCCTCCGGGCTCCTTTTGCTAAAACCAAAGCCTCCTCCACTCTCCGGCTTGCTAACAGATCCTGTATTTGTTTTTCCAGAGGTAATGGAACCAAGATGTAAACTCCTTTACTTGTGGCAACAATCACTCTTCCTGAGGGAAGAGAAGAAAAACATTCATGTTGTTGGAACGGGAAGAACATTGCCTCCCGCAATGCATTACTGCAACCCTCATGCTCGGCCCTTATCTGATCTGCTAATCACTCCCACCAGCTTCTCCAATACCATTCCAAATGAAATTATGGTACGATGCCTCCCTTTTCTTCCACCCACACTGACAACTGTTGGGAAGGGCAACCTTTAACGTCACATTGCTAAAGAATAAAATGTGCTCTTTATCCCTTTTTCTGTATGAAAGTGCCCATTGATTGAGAAACCCAGAGGAGACACATGATACAGAGTCCAGTGGAGCTGTAGTGCTCCATCATGGAACACTACCAAACACTCACTGACAATCTTTTCCTTCCAGAGTTGGTTTACATAAACCAAGATTGTAATGTAATATTTTGAACTGTGAAATGATATTTCATGCTTCCCGTCCATCCATATACCACCTAGCCTTTCTGTTCACTTGCTGATTTCCCTACTATCCTGCCAACTCTCCTTGCCCATCACTGTCACCCTTGTACCCAAGACCCTCTACAGGAAGTCTGTGGAAGATCAAGACTGCAGTCCAAGCTAGCTCCTTCCACTGGGCTTTCAAATTAAACTCTGATCCTTCTCCTAGCTCAACAGTCCCTGTTCACATGAAGTAGTTAACTGATTTCTTCTGGCTCTGTATCCCAACCAAAGCAGTTTTCCTTGTTTTCTGGCTGTCTACTTGGAACCACTCTTTCTAGGAGACTCTTTGCTCCCATAAAAGGTAGGCTACATGGGCTTCCTCTATGCCAGTAAGCCCCATGCAAGTGTGCATCAGTCAATACACAAAGACCCACAACCTGAGTACACAGTCAGTTCCCTGTATCTGCAGATTACATGTCCACGGCTTCTGAGTCTGTAGGTTCAACCTACTGGGGACTGAAAATATTTGGGAAAGAAATGATTGAGTCTGTAGTCGAACATAGGTAGATTTTTTTTTTTGTCCATATTCCCTAAACAACACATGAAGTAACAACTATTTAAATAGCATTTGCATGGCTTTAAGTGGTATAAGTAATCTAGAGATGATTCAAAGCCAACAAAAGTATACATGTAGGTTCTAGGCTAATACTAAGCCATGCCATTGAAAGAGGGATCCTGCAACCTGTCCATGTGCGTACCAAGGGATGACGGCACATGTTACTCCAATTCATGTGTCAGTGCTTCCTTGGAGCTGACCCCCGTCATGGTGGGGGCTACACGTCTCACTAAGGTTGTACCGCAGCATCTTAGACACCAGGAAGGCGATGTCTGGAGAACAAAAAGATCTTCAAATGGCAAGTACAAGGTATGAATCTAGATTAAAAATACTCAAAGCCATTTTTTGGACATGAATATGGGCAGACTAGTAGATGGTACTATAGAACCAACGTCAACATTCTTAGCTATAATGTTCTTAGGAGGTTTGTGTTGAGGTAGGTCAGTGTCTTCCATTTCCTTATGAGCAATGCTGCAAAACACAGACCGGCTTCCAGTCTAGGTGAAGGGACTATGGTGGTTCATTCTGTCTCTCATTCAGTGTCTCTGAACGTTTGAAAATGTTCAAAATGGGACAGAGGGAAACTGAAACTAGAGCACACAGTACTTAGGCCCCTTGCCAACTGTGCCCAACCACACTGTAGCCTTGGCGTGCCCCTCCCCTTGCTGTACCAAGGACTCACTTGTGGGACCTCTTGTTCAGACACACCCTTTTCTCTGATAGAAGGTTCTGCATACACCTGCTTGGCTGACTCCTATTCATCCTTAAATGTCACCCTCAGGAAGCCCTCCCTGATTTCTCCAGGAATCAGTTCTCTTTTTGCACTCCCCAGGGGGCCTACTCCATCTCCGGCTGAGTCTTAAACCGCTGTGGCTCTTTACTGAAATGCCTCTTATGCCCTTAACCTTGTTGTTCCCAAAGCACAGAAACTGCATTACAACGGTTGTCTTCTTTTCTTTTTAAAGATTTATTTCTTGTATTTGTGTGTGTGTGTGGGGGGGGTGCACATATACAGGTGCACACACACAGCGGTGAGCAGCCTGGTGTGGGTACTGAGAACCAAACCTGGGTCCTCTGCAAGAGCAGCAAGTGCGCGTGAGCACAAGGCATTTATTTCTCCAGCTGCTTGTTTCTTCTCTCAGCATAAGGCCCAGCTCCTAATACGTCCCCAGAATCATTTACCGTAGAAAGACCACAGAAGGCCTGGAAAGAAAATGCTGTTAAGACTTTTATTTAACAGGTACCTTCAAAGTCCTGCAGGATGTGACCTTCCTTAAAGGGCAGGGTCTGTTTCTGCTGCTGATCCAGCATGCTGTGAACCGTGATGAACTCGTCATCGAGCGCTATGACATAGGGGAAGCACACAGCCGCCCCAATCACATTCTCTGACCAGTGCACAGGGGCACGCTGGGAAATCCCAGCCACGGTGGCAAACATGCCTAGAAAAACAGAAAGGAGGTGTTGTCAAATAACTATGAGGTGTTCTTTGCCATAGAAATGACTGGGTGAAAAGTAACTGGCTCACTCGATTCTCCTACAGGCTTGCATTTCAAAAATAGTAATAGAATATACTCATGTGCGAAGAACCATATATGACTTCATCACCGTGAAGAGAACCGCCTTATTCAGGATGCATAGCATGTCTGCTTGTAATCACAAATGAGATTTTAAAATATTTCCATTGAACTCACGCGCCCATTTATAAATGACATGTTCCCCACACAGGAGAAAGAAAATTGCTCAGGAAGTGTGGCAGGCTTTCTTCCACTACTTCACCTAGCTTCTATGCTTCAAGCTCTTTTTCACACATTTGTTCACACATATTTACTGAGCACCTACTGTATGCCAAGCACTCTACTAAGAGTCCATTCAGAAGCTGGCTATGCTTAGAGTTGAGGTCTGAGCACTGCTAATTGGTTTTACGCCTTTATCACTGAGACTGTACATATGCTATAAGAACACATACGCTATAACACAGAAAACTGGTTTGTTTATTCAAGACAGACTGCTGTAAAGCCTTTGTCCATAGTAAACTTGTGACAGTTTATCTATACTGTACATAAGGCACTGATATTAGGGATTACTGAGATGAATATTTTGACCAAGAGGTGTCTATCCATTTTAACTTTAACTTTTGAAAGCATCACAGTGTAGCTTCCAAATGATTAGACACCATGGAAGCACTCAAGCGGCGTCTATTATAACAGGGGGTGGGAGAGGAGGCAGGTATAAAAGGAGGGGCTAAAAGCCCCATTGCTTTGGGTCTCTGCTGAGGTACCACATTCTAGCAGGAGCATGAAGCAGGAAAAAGCCACTTACCTCATGAGGCAGGAAGCAAACCCAGAAAAGTGGGGAGGAAGGAACCTAGACGACCCCGCCAATCCTTCTAAGGCCCACCCTAAGTCTTCCCTCCAGATTCCACCTCCTAGAACAGTGGTTCTCAACCCATCAGTTATGACCCCTTGGGGGTCGAATGACCCTTTCACAGGGGTCACCTAAGAGCTTAGGAAAACAGACACTTACATTACAACTCATAACAGTAACAAAATTACAGTTACAAAGTGGAGACGAAATAATCTTATGGGTGGGGGTCACCACGACATGAGGAACTGTATTGAAGGGTCACAGCATTAGGAAGGTTGAGAACCGCTGTCCTAGAGGACCCACCACTTTCCAGTTGTCACCTGGAGACTACGACTCTAACACAGGGACCCTCCGGTGACACACGTCCTGATCACAGCCAACAGTAATGCCCAAGTACACAGAACAGCATCAGAAAACACCGACGGAGCGCAGCACAGCTATGCATGAAGGCCACGCTGGGGATGCTAGTGCTGTCCCTGGAAGTCAGCCAAAGAGGCCAAAACGGAGAAGAAGCGAACAGCACAGCTGGTGATGTGATGCCGCCTCCAGGACAGGAGGTGAGTACAGACTGGCAAAGGGATGAGCGTGAGCGATCAAAGAGATTCTGCTAAACTCTGGGTGAAAAAGCCATGTTCTGAGCAACGAGACTCCATGATACAATGGAGACTCGCAACACTGCCAGTCAGGGTCACCACACTTACCCTCTCAAGGGAATCACACAGTGCAGAGGCCCTGGCTAGTGTTTCTGACATAAAGAGGGCAGAAGACAGATGCCAAGAACTATGGCTTCTGCAGTTTCACTGGAGTGAAGGAACAGAGCCCTAACTGGCAAACGAGAAGGTCCAGTCAAGTCAGAAAAGTACGCCCTAGGAAGAGGCTACTAACTAGTCTGTTGCTAAAGTGCCCTAGCCAACTCTCTTCTGGCCAAGCAGGTGATGAAGTCTGTTGCTTTTACAGTGCTACAGGAGCCCAGGTGTTGCCAGTACACAGCGTGAGAGATGTGGAAAGGGCACACCAACTTTTAAGACCATTCTTTTTGTCCATGCCCCTTCTAGGTTCAAGCCCACCTGTGATCTAGGCCCACGTAACATGAAGCACAACTGAGTTATTTCCCTTGTCTGAGAAGCGCCATCAAGGGGTATGGCTAACGTACTATAAAAAGTTAGGTAAACTTGCCTCACAAAAGGTCAAGCATGATCTCGTATGACAAGAGCGGTCACAAGTTACACTCAGGGAAAAAGGCAGAAGAAAAAAATAACATGCTGAAAGGTGCATTTATAATCTCGATAGTAATTTGTTTGAACTGCTGATTTCTGGAGCCAGGTGATGATGTTATTTGTAGAACCTATAGTTACCGAAGGTGTATGTAAGAGACTACAAATACCCTCTCTACGTGCTTATAACTGCATTCACTACAAGCAGAAGGACAAGTAAGTACGATGGTTAGCATTTACATGATGCTCATGTAGATGACACACAACAGACGACTGCCATTCCCTTTAGCCTAACACTATAACTAAGAAAGGAACACGAGACTCAGTTTCCCCGTGAAGCCTTCAGAACCAGAGCAGTTGGGGCAACACGGGAGGACAGGTGGAGTGCAGTGGGAATTCCAGATAGACACCCAGGGCATGAGGAAGTCGGTGTCTATTAAAGCCAGCCCCTGAAATCAGCCAAGAGAAGGGCTCTGCCAACTGCTTATGGGCACAGTGGACAGTCACATAAAAAAAATAGCAATTGAATTGCTTCTTTACATGATGAGACATAAGACTGTATGGGTAATATCAGAAAAGACAGATGACTTTGTCTATACACTGGAGGACAGGGAAGCCTCCCAATTACGACTCAGAATCATAAAGTAATAACTTAAAACGTCGATACATTGGATTATACAGAACTTTGTCAAAAGAGATTTTTGCAAGGCAAAAATTAGAAACAAATACCTAAAAGGTAAGTGGCAAACACGTTGGTATTTCAGATATATAATGAATACCAAACAATACTAGCGATAACAGAGGGTCTGGGGTGGGGATGAGGTTCAATGAGTGGTAGGACATGGGCTTGGCATGGATGAGGAACTGAGTTTAGTCTGTAGCGTGCACACACACAATTAAAAACAGACAACAAAAGAGGTAATCCCTATTTACTAACCTAAAGAAGCACAACCGACTCCTAAACATAAGGAATTCTCAATGTTGCTCACAGGGAAATGTGCTATGCTGCCAAAGACACAAAAGTCTGGCAGTATACTCTGTTGGCCAAGCCTGGGGGAAGAGCATTGCCAATGTCACCAGGGAGACTATAAAATAACCCTTACCAGAGGAGACATGGTGATACCCAGCTCAGGCCACACACATTCATTACACTCAGTGTAAATCTGCTGAAATAAAAAGCAAAACCACCACTACTACTAATAAACAAACAAACAATAAATAGGTTACCTAAGGGAGGAGGCTAGATGTGGGCAGGATACAGGCTGGGTCCTCTGTGGGGATCTAGCTCACAGAACTTGCAGGAGGATGCAGATGAAAGCTTGGTGTGGTGGCAAGGTGACACTAAGATACAGAGGATGGGTCCTAACATGATCTTGTGATGCAGTTATCCTAAAAGGGAGGAATTCCCAGAACTGTCCATGGACAAGAGCCCCCGCACCCAGACCCTGGTCTGTAAGCAGCAGGGCTCTGGGGAAGAGTGGCTTGACACCAGGTCTGGTGCGAGAACATATGAAATGTGAAGCCCTTGGATTTCTAGAGACACGGCAAAGTGATTCAAGAATCCACCACGTAAACTCTATTAGGATCGTTAAAAAATATCCCTAGTTGATAGACTAGACCTTAGTGTCTCACCCTGACTTCACACACAGTGCCTAGGGGATGCCAAGTGGTTAAGGAAGGGAAAGTTTGCTCCAGAGGCATTCCCAGTGGTATATGAAGGGAAGAAACACAGTGTTGCCTATTGTTAGGCCTAATGATGGCATGGCCCAGGCAATGGTCATCAACAGCCATTATCATCACAAAAGGGAGGAAGCCATGCAAACTCCCACAGAGGTGCCCACACTATGAAGCTTCTTGCGTCCCCCACAAAGTAAGCACAAAAAACCTTACATCTCCTAGTAATCTGCTTGCAGTGAACAGAGGTCTGAGGGTCACAGAGGCATGTTAAACCACTCTATGGGGATGAAGCTATCAAAATTCCAGAGTGTAGGGAACCACCCAACTCCTTCAGCAAGGGGAAAGGAAAAGCTAAGGAAAAAAGTAAAAAGAGAGGGAGGGACCTAAAGAAAAAATAAAATTTAACAAACCTATCGGCCAACTACAGTGTATGAGCCCTGGATGGTACCGAGACAAGAAAACTGAAAATACAACAACAACAAATATTACAGATATTTAAATACAAGCACACATACGTATTTGTGTGTCTGTTACATATGATAAAACAGGAGGAATACAACGTGTGTAAATGTATCTGAGAGTATTTTGAGTATTTCACATCGTTGCGGTTTTTCATTTGCACATGTGTCTGTAACTGTGAACCATATTAAACGATTTACAGTGGAAGTTCTATGGTATCTAGAGCTGCTTCAAAATAACAACTAGGGACTGACAGGGTGGAGGCCAGAGAAGACGCACCGGTTTCCTTATGCCATGCTCATATGCCTATATATGTGTATGTGTGCTATATGATATATATTTATAGATTAACTAAATATGTAATTACATATATTTATCTAATTCTAATCTATTTATTTTAACAATATTTTAATATATAACATGTATATGATATATAATTATATATAAATGTACATAATATATAATTACATATTATATACATAAATATATAATCATATACTTAGTTAATTTATAAATGATATAAAATAATTTACATAGCATATAAATTATATACAAACATATATGGTTTATAATATATAAATAAATATAAACATATAATTTAATAATTTATATTATATGTAAATTATACACAAATATATTTATAATGACATATTAATTCTAATATATTGTGTATAATTTATATAATATAAATATATAATTAAATATAGATAGATACATACAGATATTCTTTCCATAAAAAAATTCATTTTTTTTAGAGCAGAGGACATTAGGACCAAACATTTTCTTCTTCTATCCAGCCATGAACAGACATGGAAGAGTCTTGAATACACACTCAAGTAAAAGCCACTCTGAAAGGCCACATATCATAGGATTCTAACTACACATTCCAAGGCCAACTACAAACGAACGAACGCAGAACAAGGTTAGTGGTTGCCAGGAGGTGGGGCAGGGGTTCAAGGTCAAGCCCAGGAATTTTTAAGGCAGTGAAACCATACCGTATGGACACCACAGGAGTGGTTACAAGTCAATGTACATTTGTGCAAGCCTGTCAAGTGTACATCACCAAGAATGAGCCCTAACGTGAATCTGAACTTTGTTTATAAATGAGGTGTTAATCAGGTTCACCGAGTCTATCCAAAATACCATTCTGGTGGGAAATGGTGACCCCGCCCCCTCTGAAATCTGATGGAATTTCAGCACACACCAATCATGCAGATCTGCTATGACCTGGCCACGCATTTCCCATGCTGCCAGGCACTCATGAGTCCAATCATGTGCCACACGCCATCTGGTCCACAGCAAACTACATGTGATCACTATGCCACCTAGTGACGTTGTAGCCATCTTAACTAACCAACAGATACTCTGACAATGTATAATGGCAGCACCTAATGATGCGTTTCTCAGACACCCTCACCCTCCCATTGCAAGGTGTATCCAGAAACCCTAAGCCAGCAGACAGGATGCAGGTGCCCCGAACAGCAACGCTGCAGGCCCTCCTCACCCAGGCCTCCCGGGCCAGCCAGCAGGAACTCCTGTCTGCCTATCCTCTTGACAATGGGTGGCTTCTCCTCGCTGCAGTAGGGAAACAAGTCCTGAGAAAGGCCCGTGCTGTAGTTCAGGATGATGTATTGAGTGGTCAGGGCCAGGCACAAGAAGTAGCCATCCACAGCCACGGCAAGAGGCTGCTCTGGAGTGGACACTTCCTTGACAATCTGTACTCGGTCCTCATACACCAGAAACATTTGGACGGTCCTGCGCTTCACCGAGATGATGCACACTTCCACGCAGAAAGGGTCTCCATTCACAGGGTTTTCGTTCACTGCAAATGTTGTAGCCCCTTTGATGCGGGCTCCTGAGGGGACTGGCTCCAGGTTCAGCATGTTAACCAGGGTTATGGAGTTGTCACAGAGCACCAGCAGCCTATTGAGAGCTGAGGCTGCACACAACTCATTCACAGGCTTCTTGAAGCCCAAGTGTCTGTGCAGCTGTTTGGTGGCGATGAAGGAGGCTGTCCCTGTAGGCATGGCCTTCTCCTCCAGCAGGAAGTGGTAAATGAAGCAGTCATTGGTGCCGACATAGAGATTCCTGCCACAGCACTCCACACACTCAATGCTGATGTGCTCTTTGTCACCTGTCAGCAGCTCCCGCTCCACTGCAGAGACCAAGGTGAAGGCCTTGATGTTCATCATGTCTACTGGGTGCTCTGTGGGAAGATGGATAGACGATGTTAAACTTGGAGGAAGAAGGAAGAAGCACGCACAGCAAGCTGTAATAAAGATGCACTGATTCCCCATTCATCATTTCAGTGGAAAAATCCAACACCATCAGAAAACAGAAAGAAAAGACTTCCCATGACTTGCCTCACTAGACGGCTGGGGACCCTGGGAAAGAATACACACACATGCTTAGGATGACTTGCCCTTCTACTTATTCCCAACAGAACTGAAAGTTCCACAGAATTTTCTCCATTTCTCGGGGACACATACTGCAGATAAAAGACCCACCCACACCCACACCCACACCTACTCACTCACACACACATCCACAGACAACGTGAAGGATACACTTCTGAAAAAAAGCAGTGAGAGCTCATCAGGCTTCTTTAATGTCTGTAGCTACTTGCATGTGTGTTTAAAAGAGTAGCGGGCACTGCGCTCTGAATCCCTTGTGCTCTGTGAGGCAAGCTTGCCGGTTCCAGCTCCACACTTGTCTAGGAATAAATGTGCACACCTGAGTAGCAAAGATGAGCCTCCAACCTCCCATCTTGTAGGCAGTGAAATGAGCTGTTCAGTGGGTCTGTGAATGGGTCACTGGTACGGCAGTCACTAGAGAGCTTCACGGGAAGAAAAGCACCCTGGGCTTCCAAAGGTCTCCTCCGACACAGTCAGAAGCTGCAGAACTGCAAAACGGCCTTCTCAGTCAGAGAAAGGCAGCTTCCAAGGACAACTCCTAACTCCTGGGAGGCAGGGGATCCTCAGGCTTACAGGGACTAGGACCTGACAGAAGTGGCAGAGACCATAATCAGGCCAACACAAGAAAGCCGCATCTATCACACTAAGTTTTTCAGAGGTGGAATAGGACCACTCGATGAGAAATTACTTCCAGTTCTTTGATGTATTCCAAAAGGTTGGAAGACCTCAGATATTAGCTACTTCAGGGAAAGGGAGGAGTCCCATAATGTCTCTAATGCTTTTCCACTCAAAAGATTCTAGAGCAGTGGTTCTGAACCTTCCTAAAGCTGAGACCCTTTAACACAGTTCCTCATGTTGTGGTGGCCCCCAACCATAAGATTATTTTCATTGCTACTTCATAACTATAATTTTGCTATGGTTGTGAATCATAATGTAAATGTTTTTTGGAGACAGAGGGTTGCCACAGGGGTCACAACCCACAGGTTGAGAACCACCGTTCTAGAGTGTCACAGTTTTGCACACCCCTTACCTACTTAGGCAATGGCTGGTATTTTGCATCAGACTGTGACTCCCTACCCCGAGCCCAAATGCCCAAGAGGGAGGACTGTCTGTGGGAATATCTAAGCTCTTCCCATCCATCTCCATCACTTGAAATGAAGTTGGAATGTCTCTCCCCAGGTCATGAGTTCAAACTTCATCTCCCTTGTAGTAGTAATGGGAGGAAAAATGGCTTTGAGATTAAGGCCTGAGCATGAGTAAGGGCTTAGTGCCCTTCACAAAGAGGACAGAGAGCTGTGAGTCTCTTCTACTGTGTGATGGCATAGCAAACGGTGCCTCTATGAAGAGAGACCCCAACCAGACACTGATGATAGTCCTTTGATCTTAACATTCTCCCTAGGTGTGAGCAATAAAGCACCATCACTTACAGATCACCCAGGTCACAGCACTGTTACAGCAGGACAAAGACCTTAGCTTTTCCAGTCTGGTCCACATCTGCGAAATGAATGTAAAAGCAGCAGTCTCTACTTCACAAGACTGGGGTGGAATAAATCTGCTCAGGTAGTGTTTACTATCTGGCACATAGCACTCGGAAGCTGCTCATGTCAGCATGAAGACTAACTCCTCCCCTTCTTGATGGGTTCCACTGCTCACAGCCCCTCAATCTGCTTTATTCCCAACCTGGGTTCTAAGAAAGGAAACACTCCCAGGCTCTGTTCTCAGATATGGCCATCTCACTGACCTCTACCGAAGGACAGAGGGAAACAAAGGAGAACCAGCAGGGGCACACCTGCTCTCCAACACATTCAGTGGGGCAGAGGTGAACTACCACAAGTCCAGAGTCAGCCAGGGCTACATAGCAGGACCCTGTCTCACAACAAAACCAAAAGGAAGAGCAGGAGAGGGGAAGGGAGGGAGGGAGGGGGAGAGAGAGGGGGAGGAAGAGGAAAAGAGGGGAAGATGGAGAGGGAGAGGGAGAGGGAGAGGGAGAAAGAGAGAGAGAGAGAGAGAGAGAGAGAGAGAGAGAGAGAGAGAGAGAGGGAGATGGCCCCCTGATGCAAGCCTGTAATGCCAGCTACAAGGGAAACTAAAGAGGGAAGACCACACATGAAGACCTGCCTGTTCTAGGTGACAGGATTTCTCAGAGCTCCAAGGACAGCCGGAAGAAGAACCCATACAGACTTCTGCAAGTAATTTCTGGAACATACGTCTCTCTCTCTCTCTCTCTCTCTCTCTCTCTCTCTCTCTCTCTCTCTCTCTCTCTCTAAAAACAGCACCATGTATTTGTCAAGACCAAATAGAATTACCAGAACCCACCTAGACAACTTTTCCATTTAAATGCTAATGAGTAAACCACAGATATTGAAATGTAGGCTTGGAGACATCTAAGCCAGTAAAAGCTGAAATAATACAAAATATGTCTTCCTTCACTGGCTGATCAATCAGGGCTGTCTTTTAAAATGGCAGAATAAAGCAATTCTGCCACTTAAAATATGAATTGTATCTTGTGCTTTTGGGAAAGAATAGAGAAGCAAGCTTTGGGCACCTATAATCACACTCCTCTTATTTAACTTCATAAAGCAGGTTGTATATAATCCTAGTCTCTGTCTTCCCTCAGCATAGAGATAAACTATACATATTTGTGGTGAAGAATATCATGCCAAGTCAAATGCCTCCTGTTTAGTCTAATGAAGGGGGTGAGCGAGGAAGAGAGGAAGGAGAAGGAACTGTAAGGTAATCGTGTCTTATGAAAAAGCTATAATTCTATGACACTTAAAAACAAATGAAGAACTGTTTCATCATCTGCCAGCTCAAGTCTTGCTGATGGCAAACTTCCTAGTAGAGGTCTTAAAATAAAATAAAATAAAATAAAATGAAATAAAATAAAATAAATAAAACAGAAGGCTGGAGAGGTTGCTCAGCAGTTAAGAACACTGGCTGTTCTACCAGAGGACATGGGTTCAATACCCAGCACTCACATGATGGCTTACAACTATCTACAGCTCCAGTTTCAGGGAAATCTGATGCCTTCTTCTGGTCTTCTTGGGCACCAGGCATCATATGGTGCACAGACATACAGGCAGGCAAAATACTCATATACAAAGAAATGCTTTTTTTTATTAAAGCCCGCTCTTTTCTCTCCATGTTGTTGTCTGAGGCAGGGTCTCTTATAGCCCAAGCTATTCTTGAATACCCAGCTTCCTCCTTCCACTACTAAGTGCTGCAACTATTAGGGATGTTTCACCACAACTACTAAGAGCCTGCTCTTGTAGTTAAACAATAGTTTATAAAAAGCAAAAATGAATGGAGGCAAGTGAAAGATGAACACATAACTTAAAAATAGTTTATTCTTATAAGCAGTAGCAGCATTCTCCTCATGATCTAGTTCAAATAATATATTTATGTAGCTGAAATAAGAAGTTTAAAAAGGTAAACATTAGGTCACACATCTGTGTTATCATTAAGTCCAACTTGCAGCCAGTTCCTCTTAGTGTGTAAATAAAATAAAAAGCTCTAAGATGGTGACTCGCTTCCCAAGGGCCTTACAACCTCATGAAGGAAATAAGACTAAAATACAAGGGGACTAGATGAGTATTGTCTAAAGGCCAAAATAATAGTCTTTATATTTTGCTTTTTTGCTGTTGTTGTTGTTTTTTAAGATTTATTTATTTATTTATTATGTTTAGTGTTCTGCCTGCATGTATGTCTGAAAGCCAGAAGAGGGCACCAGATCTCATCACAGATGGTTGTGAGCCACCATGTGGTTGCTGGGAATTGAACTCAGGACCTCTGGAAGAGCAGTCAGTGCTCTTAACCTCTGAGGCATTTCTCCAGCCCCTATATTTTGTTTTTTACATCACTTTTTTTAACTAGTCCTTCAAGAATTTCATACAATGTGTCACTGACTTAACTTTGTGTCTGTCTTCCTTCCTTCCTTCCTTCCTTCCTTCCTTCCTTCCTTCCTTTCTTTCTTTCTTTCTCCCATTAAATCCAATTTGCACTGCCCATATATTCTTGGATGTGTGGCCTTCCACCAGACTGTGGACTACCTACCACTGTAGAAACTTCCATACACACATGCACGCATGCACGCAAGCATACACACACACACACACACACACACACACACACACACACAGGAACTACCTTATAAGGAGGCAACAATGCTGCTACTACACACCACAGAATTAACATATTAAATAAATAGATAGATAGATAGATAGATAGATAGATAGATAGATACATACATACATACATACATACATACATACATACATACATACATAAGCAAGCAAGCTCAGTGCCAGGAATGTGTTTCTACTTTTGGAGTTGTTGACTCCAAAAGATCTCACAGATTCCAAACATTACAGGCTATTGCCAAGGCTCTTGGTTACCCTATAGAACTCAACAGTAAGACTCTATTACTGAAGACACCACACTCTTGAGTCAGAACATGAAGATATCATGTTGGTAATGACCTGGAAGCTTCATTCCTATTGGCTGGCTTTCATACTGCTGGAAGGTACTATGCAAAGTAACAATCTTAATCATTGTTCTCTACCAACTTGAGATCATGCGTTCTGTCCTTTGAAAGGTATTGCCACTAGTGATCTAAATGTGTCTTTGAAAATGCCAATGTAGGACCAGAGAGATGACTCACTGGGTAAAGATGCTGTTGTCAAGTCTGAGGACCCAAGTTGGGTCCCCAGAACTGACACGGTGGAAGGAGAAAATCAGCTCCCACAAGCTGTCCTCTATCTCTACACACATACTGTGACAGCATGCCCCTGTACGCAAAATAAAACTTTTAAAAGAACATTCTAATGTAAAAATATTGATTTATTTCTACTAATGAGCACAAAAGCAGTCTAGTTTAGTTAGCATCTCTGGTGCTGCTTTGGGTGTCTTCTCTTAGGCTTTTGGCTCTCCTAAACCTAAGCTCCAGAATGGTGAATTCATTCTTCAAGGCTCCCCATGAGTTGGCTACCAGAGAATTTGATATTGCCCACATATTTCTGAAAATGCCTGTTCTCTTTTTTTTTTTTTTTTTTTTTTTTTTTTTGGTTTTTTGAGACAGGGTTTCTCTGTGTAGCTTTGTGCCTTTCCTGGAGCTCACTTGGTAGCCCAGGCTGGCCTGGAACTCACAGAGATCCGCCTGGCTCTGCCTCCCGAGTGCTGGGATTAAAGGCGTGCACCACCAACGCCCGGCTTTTTTTTTTTTTTCCCCATGAATTGATTCATGACGTCATCATTCAGATGGCGATCGCGGGAATCGAACTCGCCAGCTCTGCCACCGCAGGTCGGACGCCTAACCTCAGAGCCACCTCTCCAGGTCGCTGCCTGTTCTCTTGACTTGTAGACAATAGTTATGCAGGCTTCCTGGGCCTTGCTTCTTCCTCTTCATAGCACACAGTCAAGGTCAGCAGCTCAGATATGAGGGAGTTTATGAGCTATGCAGAGCACCAGTTATGCCCTGACTTCACGGACACTGTGTTCCCCAAAGCAAGCCCAGGGTTCTCTATGTAAATTCTGTTAAACATTTGAGAATCGCATAATACTAGTTCTGCGTAATAAATTTTCCTGAGAATTACAAAATAGAGGGTTCATATCCTCCTTTATAAAGCCAATATAAAGCACATTTCTGATAGTAAAGCCCATTAGTGTTTTTCTCAAAAGAGAAAATTAGGTCACTCTTACAAATAAACATGTCCCTTAGCAGCTGTGTCAACCAATCAACATAGACTAAAATAAAAAATGTGGTTATGTTGAAATACTATATTGGCAGCATGTTTACAGGAAAGTCCACAAAGTTAAAATCTGTTGGTTTAATTTTCCACATTTACAAACTAAAAAAGAAAAAATGTTATTATTTTCATAGTTGCATAAAATCTCAATTCAACATTCATCCATATCAAAAGCTTGCAGTATATCATCCTACTACCTAAAACAAACAAGTCCCCACTAGCAAGATTTTTAAAAGATGCATTTTGCTAATTGTGTGTATTTGTGCAAGCACTCACAGAGGAGGCCAGGGGGCATAGGATCCCCTCTTGAGCTGGAGTTATAGACATAGGTGTTGGGCTAGAGAGATGGCTCAGAGGTTAAGAGCACCGACTGCTCTTCCAGAGGTCCTGAGTTCAATTCCCAGCACCCACATGGTGGCTTACAACCATCTGTAATGAGATCTGGCACCTTCTTCTGTGTACATAATAAATAAATAAATCTTTATAGACATAGGTGCTAGGAACAAAACTCAGGCCCTCTGTAAGAGCAGTATACGCTCTTAACACTGAGCCATCTCTCTAGGCCTCAACAGCAAAAATTTACAACTATTTCCTTTAGAAGAAGACAAAGATGTCTGTTAGTACTATCTGTAGTGGGATGAATGGAGTCCTATTCAAAATGCTAAAGGCCTAAGCCCCAGAGCTGGTGAACTGCACCTTCTGTAACACAAGATGTTACAGATGACCAGGTTAACATGAAATCTTTAGGTCAAGCCCTAACCCAAGATGACTACGCTCTATACTAGAGAAATCAGGCTGCAGACACATACACACAGAGGAAAGATATTAATAAGGGAGGGGGAGACCAGAATCTATAATCTAATGAATGCTGGAAGGTACCAGAAGAGGAATTGCAGGGCTTCTCCAGCTCTCAGAGGAACTGGTCCTGTCCACCCTCGATCTCAGTTTTGACCCTCCAGAGCTGTGAAACAGTACAATTTTACTACTTAGGGCACCCAGTTCGTTACAGCATTCTTTGCATGCTGACGGACTGTGTCTATTCTAAGTTGCACTGGGAGTTTGTCAGTATGAAACTAGAAACCTGTAGCACGAATCTTAAAGGTCTTATTATAAAAACAAACCTGGGGCAGGTATTGGGGTGAACACTGGAAGATCAGAGAAGCAGAACAAGCCACAGCTTCCTCATCTCGCCAATTCCTCAGCTGATCCTGTTTCCTCAGACTGGAATCCTCTGAGTCCTCATCCAGAATGGGTCTCACCTGAACTGTGCTGCTCAAAGCCTAAAAGCTTAACCAGCCAAATGCTTCTAGTTCCTGGTCTTCACGCCTTATATACCTTTCTGCTATCTGCCATCACTCCCTGGGATTAAAGGCTCACTTCTTGGGATTAAAGGCATGTGTCACCATGCCTGGCTGTTTCCAATGTGGCCTTGAACTCACAGAGATCCAGAGGGATTTCTGCCTCTGGAATGCTAGGATTAAAGGTGTGTGCTACCACTGCCTATCCTCTATGTTTAATATTGTGGCTGTCCTGTTCTCTGACCCCAGATAAGTTTATTAGCATGCACAATATTTTGGGGAACACAATACCACCACAGAAACCCAAATCAACAAATAGTACACAAGTTATAAAGAACTGAAATAAAAAACATAAGACTACTAATACTCAAATGTCTACAAGGAGGTATACAAAGATTCTCTTAGAATTAGTAAAAGTTTAGAAGCAGTTAATTAAAACTATCTATATCAAGGTCATCTGCATTCTACACTTATATAACAATTATAAACTTTAATTTTAAAATGTATTCAGTATAACATAAGGAAAAAAATCACCTAACAAAGATGTACAAGATCTCTGAATAAGCCCGGCGGTGGTGGCACACGCCTTTAATCCCAGCACTCAGGAGGCAGAGCCAGGAGGATCTCTGTGAGTTCGAGGCCTGCCTGCTCTACAGAGAGAGTTCCAGGACAGCCAGGCCTATGCAGAGAAACCTTGTCTCAAAAAAAAAAAAAAAAATCTCTGAACAAAATCTTATTCATATACTTTAAGGAAGACCTAAATTATAAACTCGGCAGTTTTTTTTTTTTTCCTGCAGAAACTGACAAACTAGTTTTAAATTCTACATGGAAATCCAAGGACCTTGAATTGTCCAAATAACCTTGAAACTGTAGCATGAAATGACAAGACCTTATAGAGTTCAGAAACTGCTATCAAACGACAGTGTGTAACTAAGACATAAGGCTAGCCTGGTACTGAATGACTGAATGTAGTTCTGTCTACTTGGCCAGGCTAAGGCAGAAGGACCACTTGTATCTAAGAGCCAGAGGCAAGCTCCACAACATATCTGTCTCAAAAAAGTAAAGAAAAGAATGGAAGGGAGGGAGTGAGGGAAAAACACAAAGGGTTTATATAAACAAGCTGGTCAAGCCCTATACTGGGAGGAAAAACTGTAGTTCATACACCTGCCAAATCACACAAGAAGATATAAAACTCCCACAAGCCAACAGTCAAAATAAGAAACGCTAATTTTCCACATGAGTAAAAAATTCAAGAGGACACTTCACAAAACAAGGTACATCGATGACCAAAAAGAACATGAAAAGACTGTCACCGTTATTAGATACTAAAAAACTTAGGTTAAGTTGTATGAGCTGACTTCATACTTACGAGAATAGCTACCAGTAAGATGACTGACACCAAGCTGATCATGGTGCATATGTGTAGTGGGTAGCTGTTCCAGCTTTGACCTGGAAGTACGACCCCCATTGGGGCTTCCGGTAACTGTCATGCCTATGAGGTGGGGCCGAGACAGGAGCCCTTAAGACCCAAGATCTGGATGTACGGCTCTCTTGGTTCCTGGATCCTGGATGCTGGATGTAGACCAAGCAGAGTTCTCCAGAGAGCACTGTTGGACTGTGCTACACCTCTCCCGGACCCTGTAACCTATCCCTTTACTTGTAAGTTACCCCACAAAATAAACCTCCCTTTTAACTATGTGGAGTTGACTTAATACTTCCACCAATACACATGCCTCCAATTTCAGCACTTGGAGAGCAGAGGCAGGTAGATCTCTGAATTCGAGGCCAGCCTGGTCTACAGAACAAGTTCCTGTTGTGGAATATTATTTTAAGATGTATCATATTTGTCTTAATAATGCAAAGATGTATTGCATTCTTTTATGCTGCATTTGTTTAACTCTGTGAAGCTGTGTTACTTTGTCTGTCTAAAACACCTGATTGATCTAATAAAGAGCTGAATGGTCAATAGCAAGGTAGGAGAAAGGATAGGTGGGGTTGGTAGGCAGAGAGAATAAATAGGAGAAATCTGGGAAGAGATCGAGATCAAGGTACAAAAGAAAGGAGAGGAGAACCCCAGGGGCCACCCAGCTACATAGCAAGCCACAGAAAGTAGTAAAAGAAAAGAAGTAAAGAAAGGTATACAGAAATAGAGAGCGGTAAAAGCCCAGAGGCATAAGGTAGATGGGATAATTTAAGTTAAGAAAAGCTG
The DNA here is from genome assembly GCA_902168325.1 of Peromyscus nudipes. Lineage (NCBI taxonomy): Eukaryota > Metazoa > Chordata > Mammalia > Rodentia > Cricetidae > Peromyscus > Peromyscus nudipes. The sequence goes on along the minus strand of CABHPH010131211.1, from coordinate 9,067 downwards.
GCTAGAAACAAGCCAAGTTAAGGCCAGGCATTTATAAGTAAGAAAATGTCTCTGTGTGAGATTATTTGGGAGCTGTGTGGCAGGCCCCCAAAAGAGCCAAAGAGCAAAGAATAAAAAACGACCAACCACAAATTCCAGGCCAGCCAAGGCTATAGATATATATAAAAAGAAAAAAAAAAAAAAAAAAAAAAAAAAAAAAAATCTGACTTATAAAGCCCTGGGGATCAGAATCTAGTACTATCTAAACAGAAGAAAACAAACAAGAAAGCAAAGATGGATGCCAAGTGTCAATGGGGACTTAGATCAAATGGAAATCTCAGTTTTGGTTTAGTCCCTTTGAAGATTCTAGTTGGTGATTTTTCTTTTTACCAAAGCTAAAACATTATCTGGCTACCCCATTCATTTTATTTTGTTTATTGTTTTGTTTGTTTTTTTAGACAGGGCCTGAAATTCACTATGTAACTGAGGATGACCTGGAAAGCCTGATCATGCTACCTTCACCTTTGGAGGTCTGGAATTACTGGCATGGACCACCTTGCTTGGCCATTCTTTTTCTTTTCTTTCTCTTTTTCTTTCTCTTTTTCTTTTTCTTCCTCCCTCCC
>CABHPH010131210.1:0-19839 GCA_902168325.1 Peromyscus nudipes | reverse complement strand
CCACCACCACCACCACCACCACCACCACCACCACCACCACCACCACCACCCGGCCCATTTTGTCTTCTAAATATGGCTGCTACATGATGGGAAGGTCACAGATCCATCTTACACTGACACTATCTGGAAGACTTTGGTAGATGTAGAAGACATATTTATGCTATTTATTGCTGTCTTTGAACCAATAATGGATTTATTTGTTTATATCTAAATGATCTTTCTATATATGCAAGGATTTCCCAAAGCAAGTTATGGGAGTAAAATAGAATAGTAGTATTGGAAAATGTAGGCAGTAGCTAAACATAATGATAGATTTGCAAGGACCTGAAGAACATGAAAATTATAAACATTAAATTAAAACAATTAAAACAAATCTCCTTTTATATAAACTGAATCATAGATACTGGTGGCTGAAAGGAGAGAGCAGACAGACACACACACACACATACAGAGAGAGAGAGAGAACAAACAGTAACAATATCTACAAAATACCTCATAAGTTTGATAGATACCCACTGTTTATATATGTAAGGAGGAGTGGGCTGGAGAGATGGCTCAGCAATTAACAACACTGATTGTTCTTCTAGAGGACTGGGGTTCAGTTCCCAGCCCCCACATAGCACCTCACAACTGTCTGTAAATCCAGTTACAGGGGATCTGACATCCTCACACCAATGCACATGAACAAAAATAAATTATTTTCAAAAATGTAAAAAGGAAAAGTTCACACACAATACTGAAATGCAGGGGGGATCTCCTTTATTAAGGCTCATGATGGAGATCATCAAGGAGCAGGCACAGGGTACCAAACTTTGTTCAGTGTGTTTATTCAGGTTATGAATTGGAGTCTTTGTTCCAATAAACTGTAGGTACATTTGTTGTTTCTTAATCCTGATCCCCTTGGGTCAGAATCCTGTTATCTTTTATAAAAACAACAACAACAAAAATCAAAGCTCCAGAAACTTCATGAACTTATGGAAACACAAGAATGGTGTACTTCTGAACAATTTGGTCCCAGAAATTGTAGCTAATACTGCTCCCACTAACATTTCTAGAAGCCTAAAATTCCAAATACTAAAAGATAAATGATAACAAGAAATCTCCAAACAAACAAGCAACTACAGAGTAGCACAAAATAAGAGAAATCAAAAATTTGATTTGGTGTTGAAATTTTTCTAATTTCATCTGTACTTACAAAGGAATGAAGTAGACTGTCAAAAAACATTAATATGTTCAATAAATAAAGAAATCTAGGGCTCTTTTGTACTTGTTTTTAATGACACAATTAAAATGATGATTCTATTGACAATGTTTTCTCATTTGCCTGTCAAGTTTGGTTCTATCCTAGGTTTCTGGACTATACAGCCTCTGGGCCCTGGCCCTCAAGGCAGCGTCATGTATGGGCTCTCTCTCATAGTATGGGTCTCAAGCTGGACCAGTCACTGGTTGGCCACTCCATAATAATGCCTGCACCATTTTGTTGCAGCATATCTTATAGGCAGTGCAAATTGTAGGTTAGACTTTATGTAGCTGGGTCCCAATCCCTCCCCTGGGAAGTGTTAACTGGTTACAGGAGATGGCCGGTTCAGGCTCTGTATTTCCCATTGCTAGGAGTCTTAGCTAGGTTCATACTCATAGATTCCTGACAGTTTCTATTGCACTTAGACTTCTAGCTCATCCAAAGGTGCTCATGATTCCAGTTGTCTTTCCTAGTACTCTCTCCCTCCATTCTCTCCCTACCTGATCCCTCCTGTTCCCATGGCCACCCTCCCATCTAGACCTCTCCCCCATTCACCTGTGATGGCTATTCACAGTGAGATTCATTTGCCTCACCCTGCCTTGAGTCGTCCTTGTTGCTTAGTTTCTTTGGGTCTGTGGATTGTAGCATGGTTATCCTTTACTTTATAGCTAATGTCCATCTATAGGTGAGTCCATACCACGTTTGTCTTTCTGGGACCGAGTTACCTCACTTGGGATGATCTATTTTAGTTTCAACAATTTGCTGGCAAATTTCAAGATGTCATTTTCATTAACAGCTCAGTAATACTCCATTGTGTAAGTGTACCACGTTTTCTTTATCCATCCAGTTAAATGATTCCTAATGATGTTCTTGCCATACTCATGTACTGTTGCCTAGCCCAGGTGCTATCAGAGAAGCTTTATCCAATAATTAATGAAAAAAGAGCTGCAGAGACCCACAACCAAACACTAGGTGGACCTCTTGGAGAATCCTGTGGAAGAGGAAGAGGAAGGATTATGGGAGCCAGAGGGGCCAAGGACACCACAAGAAAACTCACAAAATAAATATCCTGGGATCATAGGAGCTCACAGAGACTGAACTGCCAACCAGAAAACTTGCATAGGACTGACATAGGCCCTATGCAGGTATGTTATAGTTGTGCAGGTTAGTCTTCTTGTGGGACTCCTACCAGAGGGGGCAGGGGCTATTTCTATTACCTAATTTTTGTGCCCTTTCTTCCTTCTACATTGCCTATCTGGTCTTAATTCAAGAGGAGGGGCCTAGTCTTATTGTACCATGATGTACCATGACTGGCTGATATACATGGGAGGCCTGAACTATTCTGAACAGAAAGAAGTTGTGGATGGGGCAGAGGGAAGTTTGTGGAGGGGCTGGGAGGAAAGGATGGAGGGAAAACTGTGATCAGGCTGGGAAAATTAATAATAATAATAATATAAACTAATAATAATAATAAAAGAAAAATAAATCCTACTTTTTTCAGAAAAGACCAACAAAAAAGATCATTCCATGGTTAATACATAATATTTGATTTGGATAAGATGTAATATATATGAATTAAGAAGGAAAATAGTAAAATATAGTGAAACAACCTATATCTTCAGTTCAGTGAAGACATATTCAGGTAAACTCATATTCATCAATATTTTCCATTATTTGTTAACTATCCGACTCCTTCATAAGGAGGACAGATTTGCTTGTTCAACAGATGAGGTCATGAAGTAGAGAATCCTCAGACATAGCACTTTGAAGGAATGACGGCCATCACCCTGTGACTCTCATCCAGAGAAGAGTGGTAGCTGTTATGGGATGAATTGTGTTCCTCCAAATTCATAAACTGATAGTCCAATCCTAATTTCTCTAGATAATATTTCAAAAATAGTTTCTTTTTGGAAGAGACAAATAGGTCGAAAGATGCCACAGGAAGGGCCCCTAATCAAGTTCATAAACACTCTTCTCCAAGGAGACTAGAATATACATGGTGACACTAGAGATGCATACACAGAGAAGATACCATGGGAAGATACAAGAGAAAGTATATATTTGTCACTATCTCCAGATACCTCAAGACATTATCTTCCTACCACATTAAGAGTTCTTCTCCAACTTGTAGCTTCATGCATAGTAAGAATGTAGATTTCCAATATCGACTCATGTTATAGGTAGAGGATGTCTTGGCAACAGCAGCAGACATGCATATTGCATGAAACAGCATTACTCTGGGGAAGGCAGAATGTCTAGTCAAATCTCAGTTCTTCAAATCTAGATATATGTTTTATTTACTTTTTAGGATATACTTATCTCATGTAATATTTAGGACATTTTAGTATAAATTAATACAAACTTTAATTAGAAATTACCGCTTATTTAATTTAAATTATTAAAATTTGATTCAGTAATTACATTTTGTTAAATCTAGCAACTCATAATTTATGAAGATTTCAAAAAGTAGTATTTGATATCATATCTAAAAATATATAGTTATAAATATAAGTGAAAGTATTTACAAATTTCAATGGAGTAGAAGAACAATGGTATGAATAGATTAAATTAGAATTTTTTTTATCAAATTCTTCTACCATGTGTACATTGCTGCAGTTGCCATAGCCTGTAAACATGAAATATACAACACTGTCAATTTGATATGGAATTGACATCTTAGAACTCAGAAGGTTTTTTTTTTCTGTAGATGTATGTGTGTGGAGCAAGTTCATGTGGGTGCAAAAAGGTGTGTGTGTGTGTGTGTGTGTGTGTGTGTGTGCATATGTATGCGTGTATGCATGCACACGGGAATGCATGAACATCTGCCCATGCAGAGGCCATGGGTCAATCTGAGGTTTTTATTATTCAGGCACAATCTACCTTTTTTCTCTTTTAATTCTTTGGAAATCTTGTATATGTATACTATGAACTTAGTCATTTCTAGCTCTGAACCCATTCTACCCAACATGTACTTCTCTACTTTCATGTCTTATTTTTGTGTGTAATAATTCATTAGATGCTTGCATGAGTGTGAATGGGAGGTTATTTATTGGTGTGCCATGTAGATAACGTACAATTGGCTAATCTAGTGATAAAACTGACACAAATCTCCAGCAAACATTAATTGCTTGCAGGTGCTGTGAACAGGTTGAATCCCATAATCATAAACCAACCCACTCATGGTGAAAAGATGGCTGCCTTTTTTGTAGACTTTGTTCATATAATCACAAATACAATGAGCCTGGCCAGGTGTGTGTGTGTGTGTGTGCCTCCTCTGTGGTTTGGAGCAAACACAGTCTGATAAATGTCTGTCTCTTGGAACCATGAACATTCTTCCCTAGAAGAGAAATTCTTCACAGCAATTTCTCCCCACCATTTGTCTTGCCAAACTTTTCCAAACTGACCTTTGCCGATGCTTTCTTGTAACATGAGGGTCCTGGCAATTCTTCTCTGAACAAACAGTAGTAAATCCTTTGTCCCAGGTAGCAGCATCACTGTAGTCACCAACATGATGAGAAGAAACCAGCGACTTGGAGCAGCAGCCATTGCCTCCATGGTCCCACCACTGTTTGTGGCTTGGTCCAGGCCGAAGCTTCTCCCAAGCCTCCTAGGCCTGCCTCAAACTCGGGATCCTCCTGGCTCTGCCTCCTTCAGTAAATCCTACCGGCGTGCTCCACCACAACTGGCCAAGTGTAGCTCAGGCCTGAGCTGGGGGCCACAAGCACCTTTTTCATGAATTCGTACCATGAACGTTGGGCGCCAGATGTAGCATGAATCTTAAAAGTTCTTATTAAAAAAATCAAACCTGAGCCAGGTATTGGGGTAAATGCTGGAAGGTCAGAGAAATAGAACAAGCCACAGCTATCTCACCTCGCCGGATCCTCAGCTGGTCTTGCTTCCTCAGACTGGAAGCCTCTATGTCCTCATATCCGAATGACTCTCAGCTGAACTGCTGCTAGAAGCCTGAATGCTTAACCAGGCCAAATGCTTCTCCAGGCCAAAATGCTTCTAGTTTCTGGTCCTCACGCTTTATATACCTTTCTGCTTTCTACCACCACTCCCTGGGATTAAAGGTGTGGGTCACCATGCCTGGCCGTTTCCAATGTGGCCTTGAACTCACAGAGATCCAGAGGGATTTCTGTCTCTGGAATGCTAGGATTAAAGGCGTGTGCTACCACTGCCTATCCTCATGTTTAACATTGTGGCTGTTCTGTCTCTGGCCCCAGATAAGTTTATTAGCGTGCACAATATTTTGGGGAACACAATACCACCACATCTGTAGCCTTGAACTTAATAAAACTTCATGAAAGGGAAGGTCATGATAAATGAGATTTCAGGAATGTTTCTTTTGCATCAGAAACTCTCAGTTTTATACTGGGGATGCTTGTTTTATATACAAAAAAGTATGTATACACATAATTGTTATTTGTTAAAAATTACAAATTAAAGATGATTGTTGTTTAGTAGTTGTAGATAAAGCTGTATGTTAGTGATACCATACAGATAAAAAATTATTCTTGCCGGGCGGTGGTGGCGCACACCTTTAATCCCAGCACTGGAGAGGCAGAGCCAGGCAGATCTCTGTGAGTTCAAGGCCAGCCTGGGCTACCAAGTGAGTTCCAGGAAAGGCGCAAAGCTACACAGAGAAACTCTGTCTCGAAAAACCAAACCAAACCAAAACAAAACAAAACAAAACAAAACAAAACAAAACAAAAACTATTCTTTTCATTGATGTAGTGTTGTTTCTACAGAATTTCAGTTTATAGAAATTATGGCTTTAACAGATTGTTTTATAATTAAATATAAAATATATCAAAGAGGTTGTTGGGTAAAAATAAAATCTCCCTTGTATTATTTTCAGAAATTAGAATAATTGATCAACATTGTGGAATATATACTTTCCAAAGCCTATTTTTGAGAAACAGGGTTAGGCACCTCTGTAAAGATGGGCCATGTCAAGTTCACTCATATCCCCAGTAGCCTTGTCTCCTAACACATTATTAAAATGGGGACATTTTTCCGAAGATGTAGACTTGTGTTGCATGGGATTTTCACAGGCTACTTAAGGAGATTATTTCCCCAAACGATCCTGTGGCAGTGTCCAATGTACCAGTTTGTTGTTCTAGCCATAGAAGTGAATGTAGGGCCAGGCAAGCCAATAAAAAGATTCTGTCTCAGTGGCCATAATGAGAAAAAGAAGATATTTTTCTTAGGAATGGTAAATTATAAATTTGTGATGAAAGTGGTGAGTGATAATGCTCTCTGCCATGTGCATGCCCCTGAATGACTGTATATACTGAAGTATATACTCTGAATATAGATACTTAGCAAGTCTATAGAGTTCCCCATCTCTTTCTTTTTGTATGTCTCTGTGTGCTGTTCTCTCTCTCTCTCTCTCTCTCTCTCTCTCTCTCTCTCTCTCTCTCTCTCTCTCTCTCTCCCTTCTTCAGCTATACATACAATCTGGGAATTGTTATATGATATTAAGCTGACTAAGAAGCTAGATCACTTCTCACTGTGTGTGTAGCAGAGAAGTGATCTGAAGCAGAACAACTAATCCCCCTTTTCAGCTGGAAGAGATCTATATTTCATTCTTCTCTAAACAGACAGAAGTTTCTTAACCCATCTTGAAATGGGTGTTCATTTATTTGAACTTTTACACACGACACTTTAGTTAATCTTAATTATTGCAAGTCAGCAGAATATCATGGTGATCTTAGCAGCTTTCCTTCTTCACACACAATGTCTTTCAGTATAAGCAAAACTGAGCATAGCATTGCAAGGTTCCTATGAATATTGGCGATTCAGTGAGCTGTGAGTCACTTTCGGTGGTCAGCCTCAAGGATGACTGTGCCTGACTTGGTGTGGTCTCTTAAGAATACTTGGAAAATTTTAAGGACTGCTCAAGCTCAAGTAATTAACATGACTTCACCCCTTTCTTCTTTCTTCTTGATTAAAGTAGTTTTGAACACATGTTCTGTGGCTCTCCACACTGTGACTGTAACTTTCTTTTGGTTTAGGCTGTATCCAGCTCCCTACCTTTGAAAGACTTTAAATCTCAACCAGGTAACTTGCAGGGGACTGACCTAGGCTTTCTGCATATTTGTTACAGTTGTGTAGTTTGATCCTCTTGTGGGACTCTTAACAGTGTGAGCAGGGGCTGTCTCTGACTCTTTTGATGGCTTTTGGGACCCTATTCTTCATACTGCATTGCCTCATCCAGCCTTAAGACTAGGGAAGACTTCTCGTTTTACTGCAACTTGATAAGTCATGTTTGGTTGATGTCCACAAGAGGCCTGATTTTTTCTGAATAGAAACAGAGGAGCACTGGATGGGGTGGAAGGTAAGGTAGAGGGTATGTGAGGGAAGGGACTGGGAGGAGAGGGAGGATAAACTGTGGTCAGGATGTAAAATAATAATAATAATAATAATAATAATAATAATAGTACATTTTTAAAAACATGTTAAATCCTCATGAATCATCTTCATCGAAGTTGAATTTTACCCTTGTAACCAAGTGAAAGACAGAAAATCATCATTTTGAATCAGCTCCTTTTATCTGTATGTTTTAACCCACACTTGTACTGTTAAGCAGAAGTTTATTGGAACAAGAATATGCAAAGAACATGGTAAAAGGCAGTAATACAACATTGGTTAGAACTCAGCCTGATGTATTTTTCCTTCACAATGATCCACACATTTGGAGTGAAAAATGAAATGGTGTGCAGCAAAAACATACATTTATTTATAACTGTCTCCCATCTTCTTACAGGAGGTGATGCCCATATACTCATTTGGGCAGCATGTGTACTAAAATAGAGTGTGTTGACCTCCCTAGTCTTGCCATTTTGTAAGTGTGAGCCCTGACTGAAACCCTAGCTTCTTATTTTGAATTTAATTTGTTGTTAAGGATTTCTGTATCTGGGGGATGTAATTAGGCTTTCTCAGACATCTGTCTGTCAGGAGGATAATGACCTTTCCAGCACACGTTCACCACTGAACACAAATCTTAATCGAAGGCAGGACTTGAGGAGCTCCATGGAAACAACAGAAAGTTCTGGTCTCCTGGGTCTGGTAATTTAAGAGAGCTGGCCATCCAGCTGCATTTACAAGCAGCTCTTCACACAGAAGTCAGCAATTATCTCCTCAGACCAGGTGACAGATGGTAGGAAAACATTCTCTAAGCCCAGGAGCTAGGTGTCTGCAGCCGTGAGACATATCTCACCAGGGTTCCTCTGCATTTGCGTCCTATGACAGGCTTCAGTGCTATCGAATGGGCCAGACCCCTCTAGAAATGCCACTCACTGCATTTCTCTTCTTCTATGCATCTTCAATCTCCCCAGAGGAGGCCTCTGCTAAATCAAACAAACAAATAGAAAGATTTTCATTTTATACTCATCTACCTCTATAAGAATAATTTAATGCATAAAGTCCTGCAGTCATAAGAAAGAAAAAACACAATCAACTTATATTTAAGCAAGCAAAAGCCCATTCTCACTTCATTGACCCGCGAGGAAACTCCACTCATATTGTGTTGCTGTTGATTTCTCTCTCAGAATTCTAAAGTTCCTTGAAGCCAAAGATCTTATTTCATTCGTGTTATTTCTAGGTAGCTACCTAATGTACATTTTACACATAAACTAATGGAACAAATAATGGATTAATTAGTTGGGAAGACACTACCGATATGCTCTGATGAACTAAGGGTTATGGTTGGAAGGAAAGGGAGCATTGTTAATTGATGAGGTCCCCCTAGATCTTTGAAAGCAGTAGGTAATTCTGAAGGCTATCAAGTACAAAGGTTTCATCAGAGCAACACATAACTGCCAATTCTGCCAAACTGTTGCCTTGACTCCAGGTTCCCTTTGGAACTGAATTTTCACCAGAATTAATCACTTAGCCTCTTTTCTAATCAGCCTCTTAGTAGGCCCAAATTCCGGCGGCAGTTCTCACTTAAACAGTTCTTCTGCTGAACTTCAAGCTTTTTGTTACTCAGCTGCAACCCTGTAATATTTTCCAGTCTTACTTCCAAGTTTGAAGCTACACTCTAACAATGATTTTTGCCAATGTCTTCTAGATGTTTCTAGATGTCAAATTTTAGGAGGAATTGCACATTTTATGACAATGACATGTACAATCATGGGTGATGCTACACATACAAATCAATGATGTTATGAAAAATGCTATCTTTAGATGGTACATGAAAATTAAATATATGTATATTAATTGAATACTGTTTTCTACAATTTACAGAAGAGTTTCTGGGACCAATCATGTCACTCTCAGGGGCAATGAACCCCTTATCTCCAGATAAAAAGTATCTAGCCCCTAAGGTGTGGCCTCTTGGCTAGCTTAAGACCTGAGGAACATGTACGTGGGTCCCTTCTCTAGTGCTCTTGGATGGTGGAGACCGAATCAGGAGGCCAGAAGCAGCATGGGACTAGTACTCAGCCTTTCAGGACTCTATAAATGAATCTGTCTTATCCTGTAGTCATGAGTTGTTTCCCCCACAATATAATCCTTTAATAACCAATCTTTTTATTAGCAATATACATATTTCCTGTATTATCTGGTGCATAGCAATAGACAACTTCTCATGACCCAAGATATTTCTGTTTTGCACCTTTATGGCAGTTAGAATTTTAAGGAACATAGAACACAAGTGCTTTATTTATATTTCCCTATATGTTTAAATTCATCATTATCTATTTTCCTTTTACTGATGTATGTGAGATCCAATGATTACAACTGACAAACAAAATCAAAATAAATATCTCTGAAATTTTGATCAGAGCATTTGATCTCATGACACATGGCAGTCTGATGCCTAAGTGATAGGTCATTGTAAAATATTGATAAAGTACACCAGACACCCTTGCCTAGTGATCATCATGATGTATTCCTGAGACTGTGCCTGAAGACACATATATTGGAGCATACATAATGATACAGTTAAACATTGTAATAACATATATAAAACTATTTTATATTCTGTTAAAGAAAATAAGAATGCTTTGTTTTGTAACTGCATCCAAACCAGAAATGATAGTGTGCAGCTATCTCTGCACTCAGGAGGCTAAGGCAGGATGGTCATAACTCCAACACCAGGTAGTCAGTGCTACACAACACCTGTCTCATAATACCAAAAACAAGCACAAAATCAATCAGTTATGTACACTAAGAGTCTTTCCAAAGTACTGTGACATTTAGGCATTTACCTTTACACATTTAATATGATTAAAGATCTCAGCAAATTTCACAATGATGAATTGGAATCATCAAATATTACTAAGACAGTGAATTTCTCTTGATATAAAGATGGCTAACATGTTTTGATAAATGTTTCACAACAATCCTTATTTTTTTTTAATGTAGAAGCATCCAAATGAAGAGAGTATATTTGGAATAAAAGATATGACCAAGGAAGAACATCTTCATCCCCATCCTTAGAATTCAAATCCTGCTAGCCCACAAACGTCAAATGAATAACTTGGAAGGTACAATTATAACTAGGGGAAGGATATACTGCTAGCCATCCAAATTTTCTGTTATGTCTGAAAACCCTTAGGGATGCCTTATGTTCAGAGACTAAATTACTCATATTCTGCTTTTTCCAGGATTGCAGGCTGCCTGTAGTCTCCACACAATAAATCCCTTTCTAGCAAGTGTGGTCAACTCCAGAGCTACAGCCAGGGCCTGGCCACCAATATGTGCTCTAAACATCAGTGGTGCGTAACAATCCTTTCTCCCCACTGCATCTTTCTGTTTATATTTGTGAATTTCACTAGAATTATCCACAAAAGTGGTCTAAATTTTCACTTCTTTCTGCCTATAACTTACACTATGACACACCATCTATGGTCTCAAAGCATTATTCGAAAAAGATATAAAGTCCTGTCTTCTATTTCAGATCTAATCAGAGCCCAGACCTCAGGACTCTTCCCTCAGGTCCTCTTTTCCACATCACTTTATGTGGTCAGATACCTGTACAGAAGGTTCTGCTACAACTGTCAGGTTCACAGATCAGCGTAGTCATAGGATAGTAAAATCTACAAAGAGAGTCCAGCCACAGGGACCTCACAGTTTAGTGTCAAAATTATAATAAAGGATAATACAATGAAACCCAAAATTAGACAAATGTGGTTTTGGTGACTATGATTAAGTTGAAGAACATTGTGCTTTGGCAGAAAATCATAAGAGAAATTTATTTTATTTCAGAACCAGTGAAACCAAAGCCATCGATGAGTTCAACTGTCAAGGCCAGACTAGTAAGCAGGGAGCAGGCAGAGGAGTGGGGGCTGACCCAAGCAGGTGATCACCAGGGACATGGGCTTTTGTCTAGGAAGAAATGTCCTTTTTTGAGCATTGAAAAGAGAGATTCTGTAGCAAAAGCTTCTAAAGTAAAGAGAATAGCGACAGTAACTAAGGCCAAAAGGAGATCTCTGAGCTTGAAAGACATCTCATAGTGTGAAGTGTGCATTGCTGAATGCATTTATCAGAATCAGATTTACTTTAAAAGATAATCATTCTCAGAAAAAAATGGCAAGGCTAGCATGTCAGAAAGCATGTGCTCTTCTCTGCTTCAGCACCCACATTCCATAAACACCACTGCTCAGAATGATACCTAGAATACACTAGACTGTAACCTAAGGTGCATAGAACAAAAAGAATTCAAGCTGTCACAGCTTACTGAATGAATATTCATTTGTCTTATGTGTAGTATTTGTATATTGTATCATCTTAAGGTGAGGGAAACAGGAATATGTGATACAGGGAATTAAGAAGAGTCATCTCTTGGTGGGCCACAGAAAAAGACATGAAGGATTAAGAAACTAGTGAATTCACTGGAAAATGACTTCATGAAGGGCCAATGATACAATATACGCCATATGTTTTAGGTTGGGGATAATGTGAGGATAATCAGATAAGTGGAGTGTCAAAATCTCATAAAACTTGAAGATTTTGTTTTCTACATAGCCAACTGCTAGACAGGCTCACACTAACAAGACATGGCAAACTTTATTTAAGTCAAAGGTCATCTGGTATCATGTACTTTGCCACACAAAATGTGAATGCCAAGGAGAGGTACCAACTTGTTATGCTCAAGCCCCCATGAACATACCTCTGAAACACGTGTCCACTATTTCCTCATTCTAAGAAATTCCAGATCACGAGTCACATTAAAATCTCCTTTTTGTTATTTTCTATTAAAATTTACTTCTCTCCAAAGTTACATCAGGATCTTTTTAATAGTTACTATTAACATTTATGAATGTTTTCTAAAGAAAGCAAATCTTGAGTCAAAACACAAAGAAATAGAGATTCTTAAGTACAATTAATGTTTTCTCACCAAATTTCAACTACCTTTAATAACTTATTAATTTCACCTTGATTTCATTTTCAATGCTAGGAAGGGAAACACCTTCAGCCACTTTTCATGAGGACAATTATTCAGGATCTGAGTACATGCTGCTGTTAGAAGAATGCGAAGGGAGTTAAATAGGCACTCACACTGACCTTGAGTAGTTTATGATCTAAGTAGAACATTATGATGCAGAAATATATCTTCAGGGAACGCATTAGAGACCTTACAGTACTTATGTGTTTAAATTATGTGCAAGCAAAAAGGCAACATAATTTAATTCAGTGATGAAGAAGGCAAGGACTTCAGTTCAAGGGAAAGTATCAAAGATTAGCCTTAAGCTTAGGAAGATTGAAAAATAAAGAGTTTCAGATGTGTCTTTCTAAAGGGAAAAGGATCTTAGTGAATTGGGAATGGAATGATCTTTGATGTCTTGATGACTGCTATCAGCTATATCATGCCATTCATGAAAATGTTTGCCTAGAAAATGTGGGATGTTAGGATAATGGAATGTGGTTGTTCTGGTAAATAGGGAATAAATGATCAATGGAGGAATATGGGTTTGACTTGGCTGTGGAAGGATTTGGTTGAGATGTTGATCTGAGACAAGTTATGTTACATCTAGAATATCAATCATTATAGGAAAATAAGGAGTGTCTGTTCATCTAAGTAAAATAAGTTCAGACATAGTTAAAGAGATTTAATGTTAGGGTCAAATGTAGGCCTCTTGATCAGAGATTGGAGTTGCTCCAAAGAACATTTACATAACTGTGTCATTTTAAAATCAAAACTCTGCAAAGCTGAGTGTTGAGTAGGCTGGTTCATTCTGTTTTTCTCCTGCGGGGTACAGTTTCCTGATACACATCACTACCTTTATCACCTTCTTGTCATCAGCCTTCTTGAGGAAGACTTTGTGGTGTCATGTACATGAAGTATCTTTGTTGAGATTGAAACAACACTTCCTTTTTCTATTTGGAACATATTCTGAGTGGCATCTTGCTCCCTAAACAACAGCCATAGCTGCACAAACAAGGAAAACTGTCTAGCACTCCCTAGGATGAGCAAAGATAAATTCACATACCTTTCTTCCCCCAAACAGATTTTCAGTTCAAGACACCTGGTGTCTTGGAACCAGATTCCCTACAACCTACCAAGAGTACTTCAACCCAAAGAACTAGCATTTGCAAATGTCATTTCTATCTATATACATTACGTAGCATCTTGCCTTATAAAACCTAGCCCAACATTTTTTCTTTCATAAACTTCTACTACGTATTTTGTTTGACACCTAGAAATCCCTTCTATGAATTCATGAATATTTTCTTCTCAAAGTGAAACTGTATTCTTCTTAACAGACTGGTCACGTGGACCTTTAGTGGTAACTGAGCTTTAATCTTCAACAACTCTTCTATGGCCTAGACATAAGAAGATGGGCTAATATGTTATTAACGATCACTTAGGCATATTCAGATTTATTATCTCTATCCTCCAGCTTTTAGAAATTAGGATCCTCTTAACATGGATCCTGAGCCTCACCAATATCATGGATAAAGTGTGCTTCATGTTATTTCTCAAACCTGCTGCCATTTGGGGAAATGGCACAAAGTTTTCTGCCTGGTGAAATGAGGCGAGTAATTTCTGTTCCTTCTTTCTTTTCAGTGATTTCAGTAAAAATACAGACTAAGCAATGAAACTCTTTGAACTGTCTGGAAGAAAAATCCCATTTAAATCCTCTGTATTATTAACCGAACCCCAGACCTGAAAAGCTTAGCTTGGCTTTTACACTTCAAATCCACCATGTTCTTGGGCAGTTTGAGCTTGACAAATCACATCCCAGCCCATCTCTTCTCAGCAGCTCCTGATCCTGTTCAACTCAGGAAGTCAGTAACAGGAGCTTGTGTGAAGAAGGGAAGGGATGAGTGCTGTGGGGGGAAATTCATATTCATCAAATAGACTCAGACTTTGAATTTCACCACGACAATAAATGAAGGTACCAGTAAAGTGTTAGTGAACTCTGAATAAATGAAAAATGTACCTTACCTAACATTCCTCACCAGCCCTCAGCCATAGTTTCTTTGTTTCCTTGAAGAAAGGTAGAACAACGGAAGGTAAAACAAAACCAGCTTTAACTGCCCATCACTTACAGCTTCAATCTTCTTTCCAAAGATAACATCCCATGCCCCTAACATGGGCTCCACATACACTGAAATTATTTCAATGTAACTAAAGATTCTGTAAGAACATAGAATTAAAAGCCATATAAGAGGCTTGATATTGATGATCCCCCGAATTCGATACATCCTATAGAGTTTTGGGTTAGTACCTTTGGCTCTCTTCTGTACTTCACTGAAGCGGTGAAAAGAATTGCAAGACAATGCACCGGTCTTCTCCCTCAGTCCAGCCACAGAGTTACAGGCAGAGTTTCACTGAAGTTTTCCTCATGACAGAAGAAGAGCAATAAAAGTTTGATGACAAAGTCATTTTGAGAAATTAACTTTGGTTAATTTGTCTGACCTTGCTTTAAGAGGGGCAGCTGTGCTGAGTCTACAGACAGCGTCAGCCAAGCAGCACCTGATGAGTGGCTCTTTAGGAAAGGCAGATGGCTCTGACTGCTTGTGCCTGCATAGAGAAGTTCTTCCCATATCCCACCTTATCGTGAAACAACATAATTCAACTGTTTGTTTGGATATCATTGTCTCTCTTTCTCCCAGTCCAATGATGCATGCTCTTCCCCCTGAAATTAAAACATTTTGACAATCTACCAGTAGTGTGTGTTGGTATAAATACTCTAAGAAACTGTAATGTCTCTATTACTGTTTTCTGACATGCAGTCATTAAAATATTATTTCCTGGCTAGTAAAAGTCCTTTTTTTTTTTTTTTTTTTGCTAATGAGTGGTGAATAGGTTCCTTGCATAGTTTCCTGGTGGTAGCTTGTCATCAATAAAAATGCCAGAGTAGCCAGAGTAAAATAAGAAGCATAGACTTTCTATTAGAATCTATACATTCCAGGAAAGAAATGGAGCTCAAGGTTAAATTGGTGACCAATGATTAATGATCAAATCAATCAATATCTGCAAAATGAATCATCTACAGAACCACGAAAGTGCCAGGTTCCCTGAGCTTCCAGAACATAGAAGGCACTGGCATGCTCAATGGGAGTGTGCACACTCTATATCTCTTCATACACATTTTTCCTTGTACACCTCATTATATGGCTGCTCGTTTACATACTTTCTGTAGTAGATACAGGGGTTCTGTGTTTTCAGTGAGTCACTGAAACTAATAAAGCAAACTCCACAAGAGGAGTTTATTTAATGACTTATTTTAATGCTTTATTTAATGACTTACATTAAAGTGTATCCCTTATGTCAGAGGCCAGTCATCAGTCTGAGATCACAATGTGTATTTCTCACAGACTGTAAATAATCAGAGCTTCTAGAATTCCATTTGTTTCAATTAATTGTTTAAACATATCCCCAAACTCAGGGGAAGTATTGGGCTTACTCTTTGATTATAAAGGATACTATATGATAAACAGATCAAAATTCAAGCAAAGAGGTAACTAGTGAAAAGTATGTGTGAAGGGGCTTGGAGCAGTTTTGCTCTCTGGGTGTGCTGCTTTCAGGAACACTCTTATATCTTGTTTTCTTGAAGTTTCTCCCATTCAGGCCTTTTGTGCTTTTATGAAGAGTTTATTATGTAAGTGTGGTCGATTAAATCATTGGCCAATGGTGATGAACTTAACCTTCATCCTTGCTCCCCTCCGTGGAGGTTTGAGTCTATAGAAAGTTCAAACCTCTTAACACCCTGTAGGTTTCCTTGGCAATCGATGTCTGTTTTGAAACTTTTTAAGAGGACAGCCAACAATCATATCATGAAAATACAGAAAAAGAAGCATTTCTAACTTTGGTCATATAAAAGATTAGCCAACTTACCATTCTGGAGCCAGAGAGTATATATTTATTAAATCATAAATATCACAAGCACATATATTGTTATATTTGAGTACAGTTGTCTTTATTGTAAAACATTGTTATTACCAAGCAATTGCCAAGTTATAGAAATTATCAAGACTCAAGTTGTGCCCTGCTAACCCAGCATGTCATATGCAAAGTACTGCTTTTCAAATAAACCCATATTCCATAGTTTCCAGTAACTCATAATATTTTAAATACCTGCTGTTGATATTTCAAATTAACATTTAGTTGCCCCTACCAAGGTCTACACTGATTGTCAATTCTATGTAAAGCGCTAAGAAATAATTATTGGTATATTTAGTATAAACAGTCTGACAAAATATTAGTTAAGTAAGAAAGAGCTTAATCAATCACAGAAATTATATTAGAAATTTATGTGTCAAAAATACAAGATGCATTAAAGAATTATACTCATCAATGAATATTATGTTTTACATGAAGAAGACATTACTGAGCAGAGAACTAATAGGAAACATAGTAATATACATAGAATTTATACAAGGAAAGAATAGGTAATGTTCCTTGTAGAGTAAAATAATTAGAATAAGGAAAATGAAATAAGAATGCATTTCTCCTTTATAGAATTCAGAGTTGATATTCTTTCTGTCAAGTACAACTAAAAACCCTATTTGTTATGTATAAGACAAATGTTAACAAATCTTTGAGGTTTGGAAAGAAAAAAGAATTTGGGAAGTGGCCTCAGAAGTGAAAAACAAAATGGTGGTAGGTATCCTGGGATTTTTTGTATCTCATACAACCCAAATTTTGACATAAAGAAGCTGTTAACCTGGAAATGTCAGCATATATCACCAACAAGCCCCAATAAAAACCTACTCCCTCTAATCCTATCAACAGAAAGAGACTAAATATGGAAATAATTTTAAAATAAATAATTGGCCACCATACTCTGTCCATACTCTTTACACACATACACAAACCACCACCACCACCACCACCACCACCACCACCACCACACCACCCTCATGCAGGGTGCAAGGAAAGGATAGAAAACCTAGACTCAGTTGATTTCTAAACTAAGGAAGTTGTACTGTGGTGTCTCAATATCTCTGCTAGCAGGCTGTCAGGAATGTAAAAGAGAAATATGGCCCCCTATCCCTGTTGACCGGAGAGAAGGACACTCCTTGCTTCATTTTCCACAGCATTTGTGGTGATTGGAATAGCCTGGCTCTGGACAAGCTCCTAGCAGTAATGAGGGAACTATTTACCTCTTAAGCATTGTGTAAGATGTGATCTTGTGTGGTGTCAGGACTTTTATCATTACCCAAAGGTAGCAGGAGCACTTAATGCTGCAGAGAATGCCTCCAGTGAAAACCACCATTTCCATCAAAGAGCCGTGGGGCAGCGCTCTCTACCAGAACCATTTTCCCACTTTGTATAGCAACAAAAAGTTATTGGAAAACTTGGACTTTTGTCTGCACTTGACAGAAATTGAGTGAAAAACTCATCTTTCACTGTTGCAGAATGACAGCTGAAATAAAAGATTTAAGTGAATTTTAGTCTCAAGACAGTTTAAAAAAAAGTCCAGGTTTCACTATAAAACCTCTTGTCACACCAGAACACAGCAGACCTCAAACAAATGGGAAGAATTACCAGTAGAGGCAAATACTGAAAAAACAGAGACAGGAGTTATTCAACAAAAATTTTAAAGCAGCTATGATAAAGAAATGATTTCAATATGAGAATATGAAGATACTTGAAAGGGATGGAAAATTAAAAATCCTTTGTAATGGACATCTCACCAAAGAAATACAAATACAATAGAGCCAAAGAGAAATGCGAGACTTTTACAATAATTGACAAACAACCTCAATCGATGGATCCAACATCAGAAATAGAGGAAGCAGAGGGGCGATTGCTGTGAACTGGTGGTTTACGAAGTAGAAATCGCTAAGCCTTAATGACAGAAATATGCCAAGACAGGTCAAATCAATCTTCTGAGCACAGTGTTATGGCATGTACTAATAGTACTATTTTGGAGCCTGAGGTCAAATAATTGCTTCAGCCTCTGAGCTTGAGGCTAACCTGGATAACATAAGACCCTCTCTCTGCATTTGTTTCCATCAGTTATTGGATGGAGCTGTGGGTTTTAGTCTGGTTATCCTTTGCTTTACATCTAGTATCAACTTTTGAGTAAGTGCATACCACGTTTGTCTTTCTGAGTCTGGGTTACCTCACTCAGGATGATATTTTCTATTGCCATCCACTTGCCTGAACATTTCATGATGTCATTGTTTTTACAGCTGAGTAATACTCCACGATATAAATGTACCATGTTTTCTTTATCCATTCTTCGGTTGAGGGGCTTCTAGGTTGTTTCCAGGTTCTGGCTATTACGAATAATCCTGCTATGAACATAGTTGAGCAAGTGTCCTATAGAGACAACTGAACCAAGCTTGTAGGAACTCACAAACTTTAGATCAATGGCTGTAGAACCTGCATGGGACTGGACTAGGCCCTCTGCATGTGGGAGACAGTTGTGTAGCTTGGTCTATTTGAGGGGGCCCTGGCAGTTGGATCGGGATCTATCCCTAGTGCATGAGTTGGCATGAGCCCATTCCCTATGGTAGGATGCCTTGCTCAGCCTTGATGCAGGGAGGAGAAGGTTGGTCCTGCCTCAAATAAATCTACCAGGCTTTGTTGACTCCCCATGAGAGGCCTTACCCTTTTGGAGCAGTGGATGGAGGGGTGAGTTGAGGAGAGAGGTAGGGGGAATAGGAGGAGGAAAGAGAGGGGGAATTGTGGTTGGTATGCAAAATGAAAATAAATAAGTAAATGAAAGACTCTCTCTCAAAAAGTATAACAACAAAGAAACAAACCACAAAGCAATATGTTCCCTAAAATTGAAGACTGGTACAAATGTGCAAGTATCCATATGAAAGTGATGCTTTGCTGCAGGGTTAAGCGAACTAGAGTGATGGTATCTTTCTTATTAGTGGATGAACTGTCCAGGAAGAATCTTAAATCCCATTAAGTATTCCAGTCCCATCTCTGTTGTTTTGATGAAACACTCTGGCATAAAAGGTCCAACTTAGGGGAAGTTTACTTGGCTTATACAGGTCACAGACTTTCATTGAGGGATGTCAGGTCAGGAACTCAAGTAGGAACTGATGCAGTATTCGTGGAGGAAAGCTGCTTATGCGTTTCCTGTCTAGTTTATGCATAGCTTACTTTCTTATAAATCCCAGGCTTTTTTGGGTATTGGAATTTCCCACAGTTGACTGTTCCATCTCACATTAAT
>CABHPH010131209.1:0-18074 GCA_902168325.1 Peromyscus nudipes | reverse complement strand
ACAATGAATACCGTTAAGAACATATTTTTAAGATTATAAAGAAACAGATGCAATGAAAACGTTTGACTTTATTTGAGGGCAAATCCTGAAATAAGGAAGCAGAATATTTGCAGTTAGATAATAGTTTGTTAGTGTTAATGGGCAACAATTATATGAAAATGCTGAGTTTCCATAGTCAAGTCTTCCATTGATTATAGCAACTGTCTGCATGAAAAATGTCCCTCCTCTCATTGGCTTCTAGATTGAAAGTCTAGCACTCTGGTAGAAAACGACTTAGCTTCTTATCATTTCCATTCTAGACACAGCAAGAGAACATAACTTCTTTCTAACCAGGGAGATAAAAGATATATGGTGTATATTCTGAATGGATGATATTCTGAGTGGCTGGTGCATATTCTTAGTTGGTGCTGCATATTCGGACTGGATGGTGCACATTCTGAATAGAAGGTGTGCATTCTGAATAAGTGGCGTATATTCTGAGTAGGCTGTGCATATTTTGAGTGGATGGTGTATATTTTGACAGAGAAGTCAAATGTGTTGGAAGTGACAAGGCACTAGGGCTTGGCTGTTTGGCCTGTTGGGGCTCACTCAGGTGATGGCACTGTTTGCTAGAATGTGGGACATATGGCTGCAGGATTTTGTGTTTGGCCTGTTGGGTTTTGGACTTGTTTTCTCCTCTCTTCTTCAGCAACAGCAATGTTTTTATTCCATGCCATTTTATGTTGAAAGGCTGTAACTTGCTCTTTGATTCTACAGGTGCTCGCTGTTAGAGGTCTGACCTGCATCTCAGGAGATTTCTGAATGATCTTGTCATTGTTTGTTAGTCTACAGAGATAGTTCAGATTGGACTAAATGCCTTTTCATTGTAGGATGGCCATGAGCCTCTAGAAGGCCTAGAATAGAATGTTAAGTCTGAAATGAACACCACCCACTGGTTCATGGCTTTAATACCTGTTACCTGGGTGATGGTGCCAATTTAGGAGACTATTGAGCCCTTCAGTGTGGTACCTAGCTGGCAGAAGTTGGCCTCTAGGGTAGGCCTTTGAAGGTAAAAACCCAGTTCCTATTCTGGTGCTGCTCTCTGCTTCCTTTCTGCTCCATTCAAAGCAGTTCCGCCCTCTGCTCTGGATGGTGATGGAGCTTCTTGGCTATGTCTTCTTTGCCATGGTGGACTGAAACACCAGTCAAAACAAACCTTTCCCAGCTTACATTGTTTGTTTCCAAGTAATTTGGTTCCAGCCACAGGAAAGTCAATAATATTCAGACTATATGGTTTTTTTTTGTCTTTTTGTCTGTTTTTTTTTTTTTTGGCAGTGTTACCACTGATATTTAATACCTTCATTCTTTGACACGTGCCATAATAGAGTTTACTTCCTGAAGGTTCCATAGCTTTAGAAAACAGCGCCACCAACTGAAGAACAATTCAAAACATGAGCCCAACTCTGACATTTTACATCTAGCCCAGAATGTTCTAGCCAGGCCCCTAAAAGCTTTGGCTAAGAGCAGGAGAGCCGAGTTAGAGGTGAAGCTCGGGGCGAATCAATGGGCAGCAGCACTGTAGGTGATGATGGGGAGCAGCAGTGGAGGTGATGATGGGGAGCAGCACTGTAGGTGATGGGGAGCAGCACTGAAGGGATGTGAAGCCACGGCTCCACCCAGCAGCCATTCCATTTGTCTGCAAGGTACAGGCAGACAACTGGGCGCAGCTGGAGCAGCTCGGACACGTGAGGGTATGCCACTGAGAAAATGCCTGTCTAGCTTCTCAATTTTTTTTTTCCTGTCTTCTGGATCCTAGGACTTTGCTCATTGTTTTTAATTGTCCTCAGCCATCCGATACAATTCCTGATCAATTCCTTCTATCTCACAGAGGAAGAAAAGAGGTCACATTTCCTTTACTCGTATTCCTCTGTTCTTTTCCCGGGGAGCAGGCCCAAACTTTTTATTGCTAAATATCCTCTGCATGTGCTTGTAGCAAAAAGAGATGTAATAAAAATAACAGCCTGGTCAACTTTTTCCTTGTTGCTTTTGTTTTTCAGGAAATTTTGTGGTATATGTATTTCTTTTAGGTATTAGGATGCACAGTACACCAAAGAAAACTCATTCGTGTTATAAAGGAGTTTGATACGTGCAGGGCAATCCCAAAATGCTTCTGCAGCAGCTCACATAGCCTTAGATATTAATGGCATCAGATGGTGGAGGAAATGGTGTGAAATGACAAGGAAAGGGGGGCCATATGGCTGCTTGTCTTCCCACCTCTTCTGTTCACCTCTTTTGTAGCACACTTTGCCTGGGACTGCCAAAAAGAGGGATGCGGGTGTGAAAGGAAGAGGATTATGGGCTTATCCTAGTCATCCTCAGGAGCTACCGTGCTGAGCAAGAAACAAAACCTCTGGGAAGGAAATGGAGATCCAACTTCGCTGTTATGAGTAAGGAGGAGATGTGGCAGGGTGCCCCTCACCTTCAGAATGAGCGTGTGCTAGCTGAACAGAGTTCGGTGCATACCCACTTGTATTTGGCTAGATGCTGTTCCGATTAAAGCTAATATGTTTGATCATTCCCGTATAACGAAAGCTTTCAGTAAAATAATCCTGTTGCACACAGACATTATTAAACATTACCTGCAGTCTTTCTGCTGTTCAACATCTGCTGAAAGGTTGAAGGGATGCCTGAACTTCCCCTAGATGTCCTATAAAGTGGTTTTGGGATTTCATCCGTATATGGTGAAACGCTTTCCATGTTTTCTTCTAGAAAAATTATAGATTGTTAGCTATAAGATACATCACACTTATAGTTGCTTCTAATGGTCACTGTAAATTAGATGCCAATAAAATTGAAGTTAAAGGAATGTAGATAATTAAAAATATTTGGAGCTCATTAACTCAATTAAGAATATAAAGACATACACTGCAGAGGAGAGTTTTAGGGAATGGTAAGAGTCTGTTTCTGTGATACCCAATACGGGCAAGCCTTCCGGAAATAAGGAGCATTTGTTGTTGCCCAGGGATATGGTTCTAAAGAAACTAGAGAATAATAGTTAAGAATTATGTTTCATTGTTTTTTTGTTATTATTATTATTATTTTTGTAATGAAGCTGTAGTTGCTGGTACTGGGTCTGCACAAAACTAGGGCCACCAACAGTCAGACACATAAGGGGACAGGCTTAATCAGATCTACCCCTCATTACTGGGGAGCTCAGCAGGCTCTGGTTAAACCCAGCGGACCATGAAACAAAACAAGGAGACAGAAACTGAGCTAAGGGACTTGAAGGGAGGACAGCAGTGGATGGAGATGGGTATGGCAGGGTGTGGGTGAGAGTAATCGGTGCATGCTATACATGTAGAAAATTGTCAAAGAAGAGAGTTAAGTAATAGACAACTTTTCACAGAATTCAGAACATATATTTAAACAACTTAAAGAGTGACTTTTGCTCTTGAGGCTAAGGGGATATCACAGAAGAAGGCCTGGCCAGAACCACGGAGAGACAAGGAATGGGGAAAGTGCTCTGAGTATTCTCGTCTGGACATGAGACGGCCCTTGTACGAAAAACCTGTCTTTTGGCAAATTTCATCTCTACTTAAAAAGAAAAACGAGAGACAAAACAAAAGTGACATGATGCTGAATATTAGTATGTCAAATAAAAAACTCCCATGAGACAGCCATTGTGGGACTACCCTGACCACTGAGGCACCCAGCTTGGCTGGCCTGATCAAGCCAGTGAGCAGCAACCACTGTTTCTGCTTCATGTTTCTGCCCTGACTTCCCTCAATAATGATTTGTGATGTGCAAGTGGAAGCCAAATAAACCCTGGTCTCCTCTAAAGTCCTTTTAAAATTTGTTTTTCAAGACAAGACTTCCTTGTGTAGCTGTGGAGCTTGTCTTGGAACTCGCTCTGTAGACCAGACTAGCCTTAAACTCACAGAGATCCACCTGCCTCTGCCTCCTGAGTGCTGGTATTAAAGGCATGTGCCACCACCGCTCAGCAAAAGTCCTTTTGATAAACACTGTAACCAGGTTTATCACAGCAATAGCAAAGCAAACTGGAAGAGCATCCAAGTATCAGTGTGTTTTGTGGGAGCACAAAACTAGAAGGGTAATCCTAAAACTTCACACAGAGGCACAGAAGACCCCAAATGACTGAAGGAATCTTGAGCAAAAAGAACAACGCTGTAAGCCAGATGAGGTGGGGACACCTGAAGTCCCAGCACTTGGAAGACTGTGGAACAAGATCAGGAATTCAAGGCCAGTCCTGGCTATAGTTAAGTGTAATGCATACAGGCTACATGAGATCTTGTCTCAGAAAACAAAACAAATTCCCCAAACTGCATATAACAATAACAACAGAAAAGAAAACCAAACCAGACAGATCTGGAGATAACTACACTAAACGGATTTCAAAATATTATTAGAGGCTATAGAAATAAAGAAGATTATGATTTTGTCATTAAAACAGGCAAACTGATGGAATAAAATCTACATCAAGAAACAGCTCCACACATCTGCAGCCAGAGGAAGTGCTAAGATCACATAGTGGAGACAGTCTTCCGTTGGTGAGGGTTGCTGGGGGAACAGTGAAACCAAACACCTTACTTTTTCCTCAGTTACAACAATCAATTCCAAGTGGATTAAAGACTTAAGTGTAAAGCCTGCAATTTTGAAGGAATTTGAAGAAATATAAAAGACTGTGCTTCTGGACAATAGAACACACAAAGAGGTTAGGGCGTAGCTCGGGGTTGAGAGCTTGTCTAGTCTGCACAAGGACCTCAGTACCACAAATGCTTGATAGCCCTATCATATGACCTGGCTGCTTTACACTCTGATGAAATGTTACAGATAATTATGCAGACAAAAACATCCCTCTAAAATTGTTGCTGCTGTCAATATTAATTTTAATAGCCCTTTAGAAAACCAGACTACAAATATCTTTTAATATTAGGAACCTGTATATATTTTAACAGGAAATCTCAAATCTGGGTTTTTTTCTATGCCAAAGAAATAAATGCACCACCGTGTGTGTGTGTGTGTGTGTGTGTGTGTGTGTGTGTGTGTCCGTCCATCTGTCTGTCTGTCTGTCTGTATGTATGTATGTATGTATGTATGAATATATTTACTGGGGGCAATAGCCTTTAAAATTCAATGACCTTTAGTGGCTGAATAAAGCATTCTAAACTATGAAATGTTACACTGTTAACAGAAAGAACAAATACAAGCCATTTCATTTTCAGGCACCGGGGAGTTCTTGATCAATGCAGTTAAATAAAAGCATAAGTTGCAAAAAGGATTAATGAAAAGGCATACTTCTGAACTATTTCAGGCAATTAGATCTTATTACTTGTCTTGTGTGCTCTCTTACCTTGACTGGCCAAGAAGGGTGACAGATTGATCACTTTTGTTGGAAATTTCTTTGGTGGCTGGTACTTGGTGGTAATGTTTTCTTGAGGTTTGATTTTCAATAAGCCCACAACTGAAACAAAGTTTGGAAAGGAAATTTGCATGATGGTTGTGAGTATTCACAAATTTTGTGCCAAACTCTGTGAACTCATCTGTATTTTTTCATTCATATTTTTCTTTCCCATGCTTTATCAAATGTTCATCATCTATGACTTCAGTTTCTATAATGCCTTTCATCATTTTCTCTTTCTTGTCTTTATACCGTGTTCCGGGGTAGTATCTTTCTTAATTCGGACCTGTGCCCACCCCCCACCATGCTCATTCTGCATTTGATCTGCAGGCAGATACAGTTAGGAGGCTAGTTTTAGAGAAAAAAGCTTTGCGCATGAGCTGCTGAATCTCTCGGTCCAAACACAGCCACCAGTTGTTAGATTCAGTTGTCATGAATTACACTATCATAGAAGTAATACATGTGACCACAGAACAGGAAACAAACAGAGCCAGGCCATGTGGTTTGGACCAGTAACATCAGAAAATTAGGAGGCTGAAGCAGAATGACTACAAATTCAAGGCCAGCTTAGACTTTAGAGCAAGTTAATAATGGTCTGGACAACTTAGCAAGATCCTGTGTCAAACACAAGACAGAGAGAGAGAGAGAGAGAGAGAGAGAGAGAGAGAGAGAGAGAGAGAGACAGAGAGAGACAGAGAGAGAGGAAGAGCGAGAGGAAGAGAGAGGGAGGGAGAGAGAGGGAAGAGGGGAGAGGGGAGAGGCAGAGACACGGAGATTACAAGGCTCATATACTTGAATTATTTGGCTAGCTATTGAACTAAACCTGGATGGTAAGAGACTTTGTAGGGCCACAAGATAGACCATTGAGAGAATTCATTACTGTTGAAAATTTTAGAAGTCATAGCTTAGGCTGTCATTCATTTGCTAGGAAAGGGGAAAGCTGAGAAAAATGTGTAACTCAATGAAAAGAGAAACCTTATGCACAGTGGGATGATGTTCCAACCCCGCAAATTTATGCTTATTATGTAAATTATTTTCATGAAACCATCCATATGCAATTATTTGTATGAAGAGTCTTTGATATAGCTTGATACTTTAAGTTGAATGTAATTTTGGGTGTAGTTGGCTTAGAAGTTTACCCCAAGTGATTTAATCTCAATAGATGACATTTAAATATATTTTTCTAAATATTGCTAAGACGTAAAAGAGTAAATAATAAGTGCTAGAGACTAAACACAAAGGAAAAACTTTTAGTTGAGAGAGTTCTGGAGGAAAGATTCACGTGGGTAGTGCATTTTTAAAAAATTAAATGTGATTTCATGAAAGAGTGACAAGGGAAAAGAGGATATAGGAAATTCAACAACTAATGGAAAAACAAAGCAAAAAGCTGTGGCAACATTTTTAGAAAATATTTGCATAAAACATCATCATGTAGATCCTATCACTGAACATCATGACATCTGAGAAACTAGAGAAGAGATGGTGGCCGTGCAGAAAGGACACTGTCTGTTGTATTGTTAACATGCATCTTTGCTGTGCTCTGAGTATTTGTGTCCCCATCTGCACGTTGACACGGAATCATCTTGTGATGGTATTGGACACAGGTCCTTATCAAGTCACGATTGCCGTTAGTATTGTCCTGAGGCCCCAAGGCTCTGCTTGCTCCTTCCAGCCCTTGAGGACACAGAAGGAGACATGTTTCTGAACCAAGAAGTAGAACCTCTGTGAGAAATATGTTTCTGTGGTGTACAGACTGTCCAACCTAAGGTAATACAATCTTTGTCTCTCTCTCAAATTTTAAAATATTTCATTGGAGTAAATAAAAACTGCACAGTATGAAAATTCTTCTAAGCAACTACTTACCTCACATGTTAATATATTTTCTCTACCTTGATTGTCCATGAGTGATTTTATCAGGCACTTACCTGGACTACTATCTTTCTTTGTAGATAAACTCATGCCTAAAACAAATGCTAAAAAGTCACCCAATGATACGATGGTGTTATATACACATTACTCTCAAGCTCTATGTGTTGATCTTTATTTGTAATACTTTTTTCATATATTAATGAGTGGTCACTTGTCTGTTACTCCAGTTTTTATAAAGTATCTTGTCATGTTTTTGTCTTTGCCTGTGCCCTGTTTCCTACAAAGGCATCTTTGTTCATTTTAGCCCTTATCCAAACTGTTTGATTCTGAGTTAGAATATTCATTTTGATATCAGTCAGTAGTCTCTCTCCAAATGTTTCCTCTTCCTAATTTTCAACTTTTAATTTTTAATTTGGAGTGGTTTTACTATTCTCTAACCATGAACAAATAAATATAAATTGAGCAGAAATATGGTCTGAACAAATGTGATTTGAAACTGCAACGTGCCCACAAGTTCCTGTGTTTGAACACTTGCTCCCTAGCTGGGGGTGCTCTTTTGGAAGGCTGTGGAATCTTTAGGAGGTGGAGGCTCACTGGGTCACATGAGTCCCTTAGAGTGGCTCTTGAGGTTACACAGCCCAGCTCTACTTTTCTGTTTACTTTCTGATTCTTGAATGCCCATGCAATGTGATCGGTGGCTCCTCACCTTTGGTGTTGTGTCTCCCTTGTCATGATATAATAGTTCTCCTTGAACTGTGAGCTAAAATACCACCCCCCCCCCTTTGCGAGTTACTTCTGTGGGATATTTTTGCAGATGTCAAGGAAATAACGGAAAAGACAAATATTTTAAATTGACTGGACTTAAATGGGGCATTTTGTTGCTGTGTCTGAGGTTGTCACTCAAAAGTGGTAAGGATCTAATTAGTAAACATCGCCCAAAGCAACCCTATCTAAACAAAAACACTGAAAAACATGGCTCATTAAATCCAGTATTTCTAGGGCACAACATAAAAACAAGTTTGAACACTTATTTCAAATAATGCCAGTTTTCAATCCTAGCTTCCCCTCAGTTGTAAGCTTTCGGGTGAAGAGGCCTTACTTGATTGATTAACAATATATATTCAATTTATACTTAATAATACATGGGAGTACAACATTCGCACTTAAAGTTACAGAAACCATGCCTTGCCAGTAAACCTCCACCCCAGCACACATGTATATACTGGGATGGGAAGATTATATTGCAAACTTCAGACTCAGCATGGAGGTCGGTGTTGAAGAACCACCTTCTCCTCGTGTCCTTACAAGGAGGCAGGCATGGCAAGTCTCTGAGGACACTAATCAGAAACAACTCTAAAAAACTGTTCATAGTTGAAGTCTTTCTAGGATCAAAAAGAAGTGTGTCTAACACCATTTAAGACCAATGATCTGGAACTGATAACAGCCCAGAGGAAGAAATCCAATGCAGGGCTGTACCATCCACTCTCCCCAACTTAATCTGGTAAAAGGAAGTGGCAGGGAGGGGTCCTGTGTGTTGTAGACCTCTTCTGAGCACACTCACCGGAAAGATTTCCTGCTTGTTCAAGCTCAACACAATGTTTTAACTCTAAGCCAGAAATGGAAAGTGAGTGGAATAGCATCAGGATGATTTTCTCCAGACACTCCAAGATTGATGTGGCAATGGGTTTGGATAGGTTATTTTCCAATTGGCTCAGTTTCAACGTTCATATTATTTATCTTATGCCTACTTATAACAAACACTAGAATTTCTTTGTAAGAGAGAATCCACAAAAACTGTTGCTCATGCAACGACACAGATATTGTTACTATAGGTTAGAATGTAAATCATAAATATATGACTTGAAAAATTATTATTCTTACCATTTTGATCTTTTAGTTCTTCAAGTAGTTTCGTTCCTTTAATAATTCTTAGTTCCTTACCTAAAGACACAAAACACATTTCAGAATACTATGTAAAGGAAAAAAATTAATGTACAGGTTTCGTTTTTTCCTTTGGAGTTCCTATCTCTGCTGATATCATGTTTCATGGACATTATTACAGTGATGGTTAATTTTGAATGTCAAACTAAACTGGATTTAGAATCACTCAGAGGAGACGCACACCTCTGAGTATGTGTGTGAGCATGTTTCCAGAGAGGATTATCTGAGAAGCAAAGGTGGGCAGCACCAGTCCATGTGTGGAAACAAGACTCCTTTCTGTGTGTTACACCTCTCTCAACAGTTCTGCACAAAACACCACTCCATGTTACAGAGACTAGAATGTCATTGTTATTTGTGTCATGCTATGCCCATGAACTAAAGATGAAAGAAGGAAGGGGTAGCTATGTATGGAGTTACAATGCTTGTTACAGCAACCCTTTCGGGTAAATTACCTGGTTCTTTGCATTTGTTCCTAAGCCTCTGAGTTAACAACTGGTATCATTTTTTTACATGAATACGCCATCGTTCTCACCCATCTCCTTTGGGCTGCACTAGGAAATGTACTCTATTTCCCTTTTAGCTTTTTATTAGCATATATTATTCATGCAAAATAATGATATGTTTCACTACAACATTTGTGCTATATTTCTATCATCATATAGGCCCAAAGACAGATTTATAATGTGTCAAATTAGTAACAGAGAAGAGGTGCAATGAACATACACACTGTTCTGTAATTACAGAATTATTTCTAGTTATGCTCTTTTGGGGTGATACTAATTACTGTGTGAGACCCCCAAATCTCACTCAGAAGAACTTTCTTAAAGCAGGGTGTCTATCAACACATTGTCTAAAATTTTACTTTGTTGATAGTCCATCTTCATTTTAAAAAGATAGCTTTGCTCATTGTGAGATTCTTGGGTGAATTTCTTCTAGTGTTTTGAATGTATCTGCCCAGTGTTTTCTGGGGTTTGTAATTTCTGATGATCTCAGGCTCTTTCTTTTTAACGAAGAGTTATTTCTTCTGTCTCCCAAGATTTGCTTTTCAACATTTATAATACAGTTGTTCTGGCTATGAATTTCATGGTGCTTATTTCATTATAGCCCATTAAGTATGGTTGTGGAGATTAATAGCCATCATATATTTAAAAGAAACAATTGTTATTTCTTCAACTACCTTCCTGCTCTTTTTCTGTACCTGCCCATTTTCATATTGTCCATTTGCAACTTTTTTCACTCTTGCTTACATTTCAGAGCCATTATTTAGACACTTTGATTAGTTTTTCCTCAATGTCATGTCCTTTCCCAGTCCTTTTGCTATCATGTGTCTTTAGTGGTACCCTCTATATGATGAGACATTGTTATGAACTGCAATACATCCCTGTGGTTCACATCTGAGGCTCTAAGTGCCAATGAGATAAATTTGGAGCCAAGGTCTCTGAGAAGATCACTAAAGCTCAATGGGTTCACAGGGTGAGTCCTTTCTGGTACTGCTGGTGACATTTAAAGAAAAAAGAGGAACACAGCAGGAGCTCTCCACATGTGTCCTGACACTCCTCCCCAACTAGGATTTTATAGAGGTGCTGTTGGAGTGGATCAGTTCCAAGCTGGTAACATCAGCTAACGCTCCATTAATAGTAGACACAAGAGTACCAGTTATAGGAGAGAATTTGTGGATAGGTGATATCCTATAAGGTGAGGTGACAGCAGGTACTAATTGTCAACTTGACATACTCTAAAATCACCTAGCACATGGTCTTCTGGGAATGTCTCTGCGGCTTAAGAGGACTGAGTTAACTGAAGTGGGAAGACCTGACCACTGTGGGTCATACCGTTCCCGAGTCCAGGAGACCCTGGACTGTCTAAGTGTAGAAAAAGCCAGCTAAGAACTAGTGTGCATGCATTTATCATTGCTCTCTTCCTCTCACTATGGAGGTGAAGTGGCCGGCTGCTTCAAGCTCCTGCTGCCTTGACTTTCCTGCTACAGAGGATTATACTCGAACCCGTGAACCAAGATAAGGCCCTTCTCCCTTGTGTCACATCAACAGGAAAAGAAACTGAGATGGTAACTTAAATTGAAGTCTAGAGGGACTAATACACATACACCTCAGACTTGAACAAACGTAACTGTTCTTACCCTGCTTACTTGTTGCATCTGTTTTTGCTGTTGATTTGGATTTGGCAGAGGTCCCTTTTTTATCTTTGCCGATCTCTATAAAATTAAACAGATTTGTCAGATACTTCGAAAGACAAACTGTAACATCCAGCTCTCCCTTTCTCTCTAGTTTGCATACATGCACAGTGAAAACTTACTATTTATTCTTAAAGAATAGTCATGAGAAGATGGAGAGACAGCTCCACAATTAAAAGAAATCTGAGTGTGACTGGAAGGACTATTCCTGATCACAGGAACCCTACTGTGTTGGGACTTACACCGTTAGTGATTTACCACCACAGCACACTGATGACAATGCTGATGCACAGGAACATGCCTCACAGTTTCTTAACTGGTGCTCTTTCCAGGCAGCAGAAACTTACATGCAACTTTACATCATCGTGGATAGTTTCGACAATAATATAACCTTAAAGCTAATGTTAAAATCCATGAAGACTGGAGGGTTCTATTTGATGAGGTGGGAGCCTAATATTTTTTTCCCCCAAAAGTTGCTGACCATAATTAAGTCATACACACAGCAGTCATTCTTCAATTTATCCAGATGTGTTTCAGTGGTCTTCTTGTATTATATAACTCTAAATCGAATAGATGCTGGTGATGGAAAGCAATAATCAGCAATGCTAAGGGAAAAAAAGCCTTTCATACATCATCTTAGGGAGATTTGGTACCTCAGTGAGAGAAAAAGGGAAGAATTTAAAGAAGTGTTGAAATTAAGATTGTGTCTTTTTCCATGTAATGTTTTGTGATTTGTACCTTTTCTTATATTTAGAAAAGAGTATCTAGATGCAGTACCAAAAACAAACAAAAAACCCACACTCTAAAATGAAACATGTCAGAAAGCTTCTACTTTGAATGAGGTAGTTAAACCTTAACTGGGTGGTCTATCGCACCTAAAACGTTTTGTGTAAAAGGTGGTTGCAGCAGGGTGCATATGGGAAGCTGAAAAATGTTTCCTGATCTTGACATAGAATGGAGGTCTTGCTCTGAAGAACTGGCTGCACCTTAGACATCTTTATTGTTATATATTTGCTGTAAAGAGTGAAGGGATTCATAATGGGATTTTTGTTCAAATACTAACGTACTTAGGTTATATTCATCTCTCACTATTTTCTTCTATTCCCATTTCCCTGCCCCTTTCCTCTTCCCAGAGTATAGAGGAGACTGTTAGCTGGTATAAGAACTGCTAAGTCCGTCTTTCCGTCACATCTGTGAGCCAGTGTTGTACCTCACAGAGATGAAATGCACTTTACTACCTAAACTGGATGTAGAATGGGATGAGAATAACACTACACATACTTGTTTTTGTAATATTCTATGCTTGCTAAAACTGTGATTGATTTTGATGGAACATTTCCTAAATGGATGAGTTCTAAATGAAATGCTAGCTAGTTAACTTTCAATTTTTAACAAGTACCTGGTCTACACAATAATAGGAAAGTGTGCATGCAGTCCTTTGGCCGCGTCACAATAAGTATTGTCATAAGGTGTACATTAATGAAAAAAAAAATGATGAGAAGTACTGAACTGAAGTTTTCTTACCGGGTCCACTCCTTAACCATGGCTTGAATTCGCTTCTTAATAAATGTTGTCCAAGCATGCCCTTCAAGTTATCTAGGTGATTCTCTGTGAAAAATGACAGATTTCAAAGACATTTGATAAGGTGATTTTAAGATAGAAATGTTAGATGGTTGTGTATGCGTGATACTAACTTTTAGACTTTGTTATTGATGACCTCTGGACTGTCATATCATGTAACATTGGAACAGGAGATCTGTGAGCACGCATATAAGCCTCCAAGTGTTGAAGTTCAAGATCTTTGTTCCAAAACACACATCCAAGTAATAATGTAATTCTTACATGAACTGGTGCCTCAGAGTTTTGTAACTAGCATTTGCCCCACAGCGATATCTTTTTATAAAAGTATACTGCCGCATTTACTGAAAGGAGATCTGTAGATGAACAGTGACAATCTAGAGTGATGACAGTCAACTGAATCCACAAGTAGGTGTTAAAGCCCATAGGCAACTTTAAATGCCACCTCAGATTGGTGCCCCTTCACACACAGGAGGCAATGTAAATGTTTATATATGGTTCTCTTCCTTCTTTCCCATTTTATGAACATTTTACATATTGCACATATATAAATATTCTACATTATTATATTTCTTTATGCAAGCTTCTGCCTTTTAAAGAAAATGATTCAAGAAAGTGTACATAATATTTGTGTTCTGCAAGAGCCTTTGTTTTTGACATTTCTGGATCTAGGCATTTGTTCCTGTGTGAGTTACCTTCTTAGTCATCACTTTCTTATTTCTGGGCATCCCACCTGCTCCCATCTGCCTATACCATATGGCTGTACTGCAATAAGTCATATGCCTCAGTTATAAACCCAACAATGTGTTATATATGTATGTTGTATACAGCTGCCTTTTCTTTTTTAATTTTTTATTATTGAGAAATGTTCTATTCACTTTACATACCAACCACAGATCCCTCCCTCTTCCCTCTTCCCACCCACCCCCAGCCTTCTCTCCCAACCCACCCCCCATCCCCACATTTTCCAAGTCAAGGTCTCCCGTGGGGAGTCAGCAGAGCCTGGCACACTCAGCTGAGGCAGGTCCAAACTCCTCCTCCCTGCACCAAGGCTGTGAAAGATGTCATACCCTAGACACTAGGCTCCAAAGTTTTGCTGAGTATAACAGTCTGGGTTGGCATCCATAGTCTCTTAATGTCTGCATAACATCTTTCCAGGAACTTCCGGCTTTTAGAGTCTCCATTGAGAAGTCAGGTGTTTTTTTTTTTGTTGTTGTTTTTTTTTGTTTTTGTTTTTGTTTTTTTATGGGTCTGCCTTTATATGTTACTTGGCCTTTTTCCTTTGCAGCTCTTAATATTTTTTTCTTTATTCTGTATGTTTAGTGGTTTGATTATTTTATGGCGAGGGGACACTTTTTTTGGATCCAGTCTATTTGGTATTTTGTAAGCTTCTTGTATCTTTATAGACATTTCCTTCTTTAGGTTGAGAAAGTTTTCTTCTATGATTTTATTGAATATATTTCTGTGCCATTGAGTTGGTATTCATCTCCTTCTATCCCTATTATTCTTAGGTTTGGTCTTTTCATGGTGTCCCAAATTTCCTGGACATTTTGTGTTATGACTTCATTGGCTTTAGTGTTTTCTTTGACTGACAAATCTATTTCTTCTATCGTATCTTCAACACCAGAGATCCTCTCTTCCATCTCTTGCATTCTGTTGGTTTTGCTTGCATCTGTAGTTCCTGTTCGTTTACTCAGATTTTCTACTTCCAGCATTCCCTCTGTTTGTGTCTTCTTTATTGTCTCAATTTTAGTTTTCAAATCTTGAACTGTTTCCCTCACTTGTTTAATTGCTTTCTCTTGGCTTTCTTTAAGGGATTTACTGATTTCTTCCAATTTTTTGTTTGACTTTTCCTCAATTTCTTTAAGGGAATTTTTCATTTCCTCTTTAAAGATCTCAATCATCTTCTTAAAGCCATTTTTAAGATCGATTTCTTCTGTTTCTTCTGTGTTGGGATGTTCAGGTCTTGCTGATGTAGGTTCTGATGGAGCCATATTGGTTTTTATGTTGTTGACTGTATTTTTGCACTGGCGTCTACCCATTTCTTTCTCCACTTGGTGCAAGTGGTGTCTGTGTCTGAGGGAGCCTCTCTTGGTCTGATCGATACCCTTGGTCCAGTGGGAGCTCTTGGTCTAGTTGGGACTCTTGGTCTAATTGGTGCTGATGAATTCTGTCTCAGGGAACAGCTCTTAGTCCAATTGGCGCTGGTGGATTCTATCTCAGGGAGGAGCTCTTAGTCCAATGGGCGCTGGCAGACTCTGTCTCAGGGAACAGTTGCAGTCTCTGTGATCTGCTTTTTATGGATTCCCCCTGCACATGCACATATGGGCTTATGGAGCTATGCCACACATGTGCATAGATTGCATGATCATGCTGTGTGCAAATTACACAATCACACAGTGCATGGATTACATAGGACATAAAGCCCTACAATGACTCCAGCTTCCTTTTTAATCAATTAAGACGAGAAGGGAGATGACACATGCACTTGCCTCCACTCTTATAATTAGAGAACCACATTCTCTTCTTGTCTGTGGGAGTTCAGATAATTGAGCTGCTGGTGTGACTATCTTTATTTTGAAGTATCTCTGGAAGATTTTTGGATATTTTTCAAAAAGTTCTCTTGATATTTACTTGAGAATTTTTATTCAAAATTTTTGTTAGCATATATTTATTGTGTTGGGCTTTGTTATGATGTTTTCATCCAAGTATATGATGTAATTTGAACATTTTCACCTCCATTACTGTCCCATGTTCCCTCTCCTGCTAGTCTACTCTTCTTCCTAATATCCCTTATACTTTCACATCACACATGTAGACACACACACACACACACACACACACACACATTTGAAATTCCATGTGTGAGAGAAAACATGCAATATTTATCTTTCTGACTTTGGATTATTTTTTAAAAACACGACAGTCCATTGTCATGAAAATTGCAGAATTTCAGTGTCCAGTAAGGATGAATAAAACTCCATTATGTAAATGTACCACACTTTCTTTATCTGCTGATACAGTATCTTGGGTACTGTGAAGAGTACTTTAATAAACAGGAATGTACAGGTATCTCTGTGGTACTCTGATTTAGACAGATTTTTTCAAGTTTTTCGAGACAGGGTTTCTCTGTGTAGCTTTGCACCTTTCCTGGATCTCGCTCTGTAGACCAGGCTAGCCTCGAACTCATAAAGAACCACCTGTCTCTGCCTCCCAAGTGCTGGGATTAAAGGCGTGCACCACCAGTGCCCAGCCGATTTTTTCAAGTTTATAACAGGAGTGATACAGCTGGCTTACACTGTAGTTCTGATTTTAGTTCTTTGAGAATCCTTTATACTCTCTAGTTCACATTCATCTTTCCTTCCCAGAATTCCTGTTTGTGAACTGCACATTTTGTTTCTCCTTTTAATGGCTGGCTTATGTTTTGGTAGTTTTTTTTTTTTATTCTTTATATATACTAGATATTCATCCAATGAGATGTCCAGCTGGCAAAAGGCTTTCTCCTATTTTACAGATTGCCTCTTCATTCTGATAGGTGTTTTCTTTTTTTCTTTCATTATGAAAATGAGTATTCAGAGACGGGTAATGCCTGGGGGGCACTCACCAACCTAAGACAGAGCACCTGTGTGGCCTGGGCAGGCGTCTCCATGATGG
Organism: Peromyscus nudipes; assembly: GCA_902168325.1. NCBI lineage: Eukaryota > Metazoa > Chordata > Mammalia > Rodentia > Cricetidae > Peromyscus > Peromyscus nudipes. The sequence goes on along the minus strand of CABHPH010131209.1, from coordinate 1,443 downwards.
GTAAGATGACCTGCTGACGTCCCACGCAACCTAAGTCAGGAGCTCATTTTCTAGTAAAAGGGGGACCTGTAGGGCCCTGGCCCCGTTTTGGGTAACTGCTGCCTTGCTTGCGCACCTTGACCTTGATATCCTCCCTATGCTAATTCCCTGCCAGGTTCCACCCTCCTGAATGCTTAAGAGAAGTTCCTTGTCTGTGTATCCTGAATAATGGGCATTAACAGATTAGAAGCAAGATTGTAAAACATCAGTAGTGAACTTCTGCCCTCCGGGGTCCTCCCATTGTGCTGTAAGCCTGTATTTAAGACCTCCTCCCCCCTTCAATAAATGACATTCGGCATTTAAAATTAAATATATATATATATATTTGAATGAATACTGCGAATGTAATCTATGAATACCACAAATGTGATTAATATCATGAGTGTAATTAGTATCATGAGTGTAATTTAAAAAATAAATAAATAAATAAATAAAAAGAAATTTTCTATTCATTTTACATACCCCCTCTCCTCCCTCTTCCTGCCCCCCCCCAGCCTTCCTCCAAGGCAAGGTCTCCCATGGGGAGTCAGCAGAGCCTGGTACATTCAGTTGAGGCAGGTTGAATCCCCTCCTCCCTGCTGCTCAGGATATCCCACCATAGGCACTGGGCTCCAAAAAGCACACTCATGCATGAGGGATGGATCCTGATCCCACTACCTGGGGACCCCCCAAACAGTTCAAGCTGAACAACTGTCTCACCTATCCAGAGGGCCTATCCAGTCCCATGGGGGCTCCACAGCTATTGGTCCACAGTTCATGCGTTTCTGCTAGTTTGGCTGGCTGTCACTGTATGCTTTCCCATCATGATCTTGATGTCCCTTGTTTTCTTTGCTGGACAGAAGCCTTTTCTTTCATGAGAGCCCATCAGTCAGCTCTTCATCTTACTTCCTGAGGTGCTGGTGTCCTTTTCAGGAAGTCTTTGCCTATGCCTGTATCTGTTTTTCTCCAGCAATTTTATTTCATGTTTGTCTTCTTTGGCCTGTATGAATCCTGTCTAAATCTGTGTGGGTATGTGAATCACACAAGGACACCTCTCAACCTCATCTCATCTCCTGTCAAGGCTGTAGACATTGAGGTAGTCCTGCAGCAATGTTGGATTCTAGGCCCAGCAGAGCCAGGGAGGGTGAACCATAGGGAGAACAGCGATTCATGGAGGTGAGGCTGCTCTGGACAGAAGTAGCCACCTTGGAGGAGCCAGATTGATCACCTCACATGATAACATCAACGATAACTTTTTCAGATCACCTGCAGAATCAGGATTGAGGTGGTTGACCAGTTTTGTTTTCTTAAGTTTTCCTGCTCCAATTCTTCTTCTGTTTAAACCAAAGGCAAACTTGGGGTTTCTTTGTCTCCTTCCCAAATGTGTTGATTAGATCCCTCTTCTTTATTCTTTGTCCCCCCCCC
>CABHPH010131208.1:0-34081 GCA_902168325.1 Peromyscus nudipes | reverse complement strand
GGGAGAAAATGGATTAGGAAGGACAGAAAGTGGAGAGCAGGAGGGAGTAAGGAGGCTAGAAGGAGTGGGGATAGTGGAGGGAGTGGGGAGGGAGAGAGGGAGGAAGGGAGGAGGGAGGGAGAGAGGGAGGGAGGGAGAGAGAAGTATGCTTGCCCAAAGGATCACAGTCAACTTCAACCAAGATTTCTTGAGTTAAGGCAATGAACTAGGCGGGGTAAGGAGGAGGGCTATGAAATGGGCAGGGCAGGGCACTTTGGGTGTTACTCCTATTTTTCTGTGTCTACTCAAAGTCATACGGTCTTGTGCAGAGAGCTCAAGCCCCCACTCTTACCGGTTTGCTAGTTTTGGAGTGTCCCTCACACAGCCAGCTGGCAATCCAGCCTGTCCTCAGCTCTCCCACCAGCACATTTTACTAAAATCGTTCACTTACACTTGTTGTTTTTAAGTAAAACTCACGAGCACCTTGAGACCAATCCGTTATGGAGACAACCGTCATCACAACTACCTGTGCTATTATTTATTTTGCCAGTTTGAATGATTTGTGTGGAAAAATGGCTGGGCAGCTACAGTCATTGTGGTCTGGGTAGGACATTGGGAACAGTGAGTACCTACACTGTATGTGGTGAATGGCAGAAACACAAGCAGCTGGCATAAGGGCCTCTGCCCTCCACTGACCCCCTTTCTGGCCTATGATCCCCTTCTTGCATCTAGAGCCAAGGGACACAGGGTGAGGAACCTTCAAATCTTTGGCAACTTGGGGATTGTGAACAGTGGCTGCTGTTATTGATGACTCCTTAGCCAGCCAGGGGCAGACCAGGTTCATAGGGTAGAGAGTCCAGACATGGTTGGTCCCCCCCCCCCCCCGCCCCCACCCACCTCTTTAATGAATGAGTGACTGTGTAGACAATGTTATAAACCAAGGGAGATGGAGGCATCTCGAAGACAAGAAACTACAGGCAACTCCAAAATTTGTCCTGCTTATCTGAAGTCTGAGTTACTGGTTTATTGCTGTGAGGAGATATCACAACCAAGGCAACTTATAAGGAAGGCATTTAATTGGGGGCTTGTTTCCAGTTAGTCTGTTATCATCATGGTGGAGAATGTGGTGGCAGATGGGTAGGCATGGTGCTGGAGAGGTAGCTGAGTGCTCACATGGAGGTTAGAAACCACCCATTTAGCATCAAGAGGACTCCAGTAAGACAGTTGGAATCCTGTATGGTCAATATCAGCCACAGGGAAGGTCTAGAGACATTTACCCCACCAATGCAGCATGGCATTGGTCTCTCTCAGCTACCTGCTAATCTTTCTAAGGCTCTGCTTCCCAGTCTTGCTGGAATGCAATCAAACTGCAACGTGAGTTTCAGTGGGGACAAACCATACTCAAAGTGCAGCATTACCCCCCACTTGGCTTTGCTTCCTCTAGAACCAGTGTTTATCAGGCTCTTACTGAATACCTTAGATACCCAGGATGGACTGAGCAGATGTGTGGGCGCCACAGAAGCCTCTTTCCCCTGATCATCAGAACAGCGATGTGTGACTATGGCAGTGATTCACAAACTTAAGCATGGGGAGGTGGCTACCACCCAATGGTCCCTGAGGCCTCACCAGCACTGTACAACATTTTACTGGAGAAAAACTTTTGGGTACAAAAATACCAAATGAACAGGATTGTACTGAGGAAAACATACAGTTGTGGTGAGAAGTTCTAGCACATGGTTTCAGCTTATGTGGAACCAACTACAGATTCCTTGTAATGGCCCTGACCTTAAACAAAGACGAGTAGAGATGCTATGACTTCAATATGAGTGGTCTCATTGAAACCTGCTGAAATGTGGTTGCCATAGCCACAGTGTCTCAGTTTGTCTTCTCTTGCTACGATGAAAACCACCACCCAAAGCAACTTGGGGAGAACAGGGTTTCTTTTCTCTTTAAGCTTACAGTCCATCATCCAGGGAAATCAGGGCAGGAACTCAAGGCAGCAACCTGGAGGCAGGAACTAAGGCAGAGACCACGGAGGAGTGCTACTTACTGGCTTGCTCCTCATGACTTGCTCAGACTGCTTTATCATACAACCTGGGACCACTAGCCCAGAGGTGGCCCTCCCATATTAGTCATTAATAAAGAAAATGTCCCACAGACTTGCCTACAGGCCAATGTGGTGGGGACATTTTCTCAGTTGAGGTTCCCTCTTCCTAGAGGACCTGAGTGTGGTAGTTTAAATGCAATTGGCCCCCATAAGCTCATAGAGAGTGGCATTATTAGGTGTGGCTTTGTTGGAGTAGCTATGGACTTGTTGGAGAAAGTGTGTAACTGTGGGGGTGGGCTTTGAGCTTTCCTGTGCTCAGGATACTGCACATAACACAATAGCCTAGAGCATCGTGTTCATGTCTGATGGCTCCTGATGACTATAGAGCATTAAAAGAGTCACAGTTTCACATATGTGTCATTAAATAATGATGCCCAGCCCTTATCAAAAGAGCACTGTGAGTTTGAGGCCAGCCTGGTCTACAAAGCGAGTTCCAGGATCACCAGGGGCCAGGGCTGTTACACAGAGAAACCATGTCTCAAAAAACAAAAACAAACAAACAAACAAACAAAAAAGAGCAAAGACCAAATAATTCAAAATAAAAAAACCTATCTGGCTATAAACTGAATAAAGTCAATGGGATACATGTGTTCATAAACACACCCCTCCCCAGAAATACGCTCTTTCTCCAGTGGCCTCCTTTCTAGATAAAGACACAACATAAACCAGATGTAGTGGCCCACCTTTGATCTCAGCTCCGGGGAGGCAGAGGCAGGTGGATCTCTGTCAGTTTGTGGTCAGACACAGCTATACAGTGAAATAGAAAGAGAGACTGAATGTAAGCAAATAGTCCATGTTTTAGTTATCTTGCTATTGTCCAAATTAAGTTCAGATTTGTTTTATGACACATAAAATTGTGGATTTTTTTTCTTATCAGCATTTCCTCAGGACAGACATGTAGAAATGAATACGTCATGTGGCCACTTCTCTGAAAGTTAGCATGGTTCTGCTTTCTTCGCCTTCATCACTGTGATAACGACCTTATGTTACTGCCAACCCACATACGTAACTCCTGGCCATGCTCTGGCCAGCAACCATTGGACAGTTAATTGAAGTAGAAGCAAGCTATCAAAACTAAGAGCACTGATGTGACAGCTGCCTCATGGGATGCTGATTTCTCTCCCACTTTATGTTTAGATGTGAGTAACTAAAGGGTTTGGGGAAGGTATTGACATTCTCAACACGTGGCTTTCATTTTCAAGTTGAGGGTAACTGACTACTCCTGCTCTTGTGAGACATGATCCAGGAAGTATTCATCCAACTGTCTAAAGGACAAAAAAACCAAAGAGCCACCGGTCCTTTCAGGGTCTGGTTCTGAGTTTATTTAGCTGAAGATAGAAGATAAATCTTATCTGGTGCCATGTGCTCAGCTAAACTGGAAGACAGGCTGCCCTAGCCTCCATCCGTAGCCTCAGGACTCAGAAGGCAGTTGACTGAGGCGAGGCCTGGCTGCATTTTCTATGTGGCCTCACTCAACCTGGAGCCTCTGAGACATAAGCATGAGAAACTTTACAGCCCGATGGTGAGGACTTTGCTAATCTGACAAGGAATCAAGGTTCATTGAACTCTTAACTGCAGCATTTTTATAGAGTATGGCCAAGCTAGAATGAGCCAAGTGCAGATGTCATTGCCTACAAGTTCACGGGCCCTCCACCACACAGTTCCCTCTCTTGCTCCCCCCTCCCAGTTTCTACATTTCTTTTTCTATTTTGTTTTGTTTTTGTTTTTAGCTTTCCTTCTTGCCATTAATAGGTACCCAAGGAAAACATTCAGATTTTCCGTGGAATTAAAAGCAAGTTTTCCTGTAGAATTTACAGCGAGCCGCCTGCTGAACAACGACTGGTCTCCACACAGCTGCAAGCCCCGCTTGTGGTCTCTCCTGCGTGGATTTGTGAGGAGCAAGGGACTGACTTCTCTGCATGGGATTTGCTCCTGGGCTAGGGTTGACTGCAAGGTTGTTGGAATGAATGCTACATTGTGTTTTGTTTCTGTCACAAGGGACTTCTGCAAAGAGCCTGGTGCTCACCATGTGCTGTGAGGGGAAATGAAGAGTGTTTGCAGAATGCTTCTTTCCCTGAGCTCAAAAATTAGTGTCATGCTGAGAAGCACAAGCAATTCTCAAGCCTGTCTGGGTGAAGCAAGCAGGCGTGTTTGAGCACATTAACTCACTAGGGCTACTCAGCGCTGAGGCTGTCAGAGCCCATGGGAGGAGCTTTTTCCTAGTCTCGGCCTTACCACAAACTCTTCGTAGAACTGTGGGCAAATGGCCAGCACTGACATACCCTGGACCCCGATGCCTTAAACTTGGGGTGCTCACACTTTCAGCATGTGTGCGGGTGCTCCAGCCTGCCTTCGTGTGGACAGCACAGGAGGACTGAAGTCGTAGTGTTTAATGACAGTGCTATGAGCACACCACTCTTCCTCCTCCCCCAAGGAGCTCTGATTCTGGTGGTTCAGCGGAGAAGTCTCAACCCATCTGAGGAGGAAGATGAGGGAGGGGACCCAGAACACTTCTCAGGAGTTCTGACGATTGTGTCAGAAGGTGCAGCATCCAATTCTGAGACGATGGTTGACATTTGTTTGCTCTGATACTGGAACCCCAGCTGCTGCTCCACAGCAAGCAAAGAGCCTTGCACACCTAATTTAGGCACGAGGGACCAAAGGCTGGTGACGGGGGCTGTCTCTTCCACCCTACTTCAGCCTAGCCTGCTTCAGAATTGGGTCTAGACTCCAAGAGTCAAAATGACCACACAGAACAGGGAAAATACATGAGCCAGAGTCACAGAACGTTCTGAAAGGGGCTACTTTCAAGACACAAGGGAGTGTGTTGTGGGGAGGGGACAGTTAAAGGGGTAGAAACAGGCACAGGAAGAAGGAAGGCCACTGCGGGATCAGCAGGAGAAAGACTTCCTGCCATTGTATGGCCAGAGGGACCCAGCTGAAAATGAAAATAGGTAGCAGCTGAAAACATGCCCATGTGTGTACAGCTCAAATCAAACCCATGAGAGAATGCACTGCTGGTGTTTAGGGGCCTTGGAGAAATGACTCAGGACATTCGAGTCTAGTGAAGTTGTAACTGTGCAAGTCCTGACTGGATTCCCAGTCAGTGGGAGAAGAGTTCAAACACGGGATGCAGCCCAGCCGTCTGACAGAGCAGAGGTCTGTAAGGGACAAGAAACCACACTATGAGATCAAACACCAGAGAGCTCTGTGGAGTGCTGGCTTCTGGGTGCTGAGAAGAGTGAGCACCATAATTCTGAAGGACTGCAGCTCCATCCAGCTTCCCTGGGAGCCTGTAGAGGTCTATATGAGGATGAGGCTTTCCCTCCTATCTTTTGAAATTTGTATTATGGGCAATATAAAGAATGTATAAAAAGAAACAAGACAATCTAATAAACATCTTTGTACCTATCAACTATTTTCAACAACTATGAACTCACAATCTTTCTTACAGGTATTGCATAATTTCATCTAAAATAGTTCATGCTGTATTTCTAAAACAGAAATACTGTTTGGGGTGGAGAGATGGCTCAGCTGTTAAGAGCAGATACTGCTCTTCCAGAAGACCCAAGTGCAGATCCCAGCACATACATCAAGCAGCTCACAATGGCCTGTGACTCCAGTCCTGGGGATCCAAAGCCTCCAAGAGAACCTGTACACACATGTATGATGTGCATACCCAAACACAGATGCATACACAGAACCGAAAATGAAACAAATCTCAAAACAAAACAACCCTTTAACAGGACTACTTTTCTGTTGCCCGGAAAATGTGAATCTGTAGTGCCATCAAGCATCAGGTAAGTGTTCAACTTTGCAACCCATTTTCAATCTGAGGGGTGTGGCTTCCGTAGAACTCCATCACTCCAACCCATCCCATAGAGAGAAAAAAAACAAAGCAGGTTTCCCAGCTAGAAAAGATGCAGCCCACATTGCACCTTGCCATTTTTTTTCCCTCCGTAGTAACTCAGTATACATGCTGGGAACAGAGAGGGTCATACCTAAATTGGAGGCAAGCATATTGGCAATATAAAGAGAAAGTAACCAACAAATCCCTAATTCTGGATGATGCCCAGAGGAGCTGGGCCTGGAGCCAGGAGCCGAAACATGCTTCCCTTGTCACTGGCAGATGACAGATTTAGAAATAGACAGGGGTTCCTCTTATCATGAGGAATGCTGTCAGCTGAGGCCATTCACATTTAAAAAGTACAATCAACCCAAAGCGAGCTGGGGGTATTCAACATGATTTTTCTCAACTCGAATGACCCTTCTCCCCACATTAAGCTGCCTATTTAGATCATTTAAACCGTGTGGGAGCCAATTGAAAACATGGGCTTTCTGAACTGTGTATTTTCTTTCTCATATTGGAACACTTCCCTAGAGAACCTCAGGTCTTATGATCATGGCAAAGAAAGTCCCACATGACTTTCTGATTAAGCACTTCGTGATGTGCACATACAAGTTGATGGAGTGACTTTTTTTTTTCTGTCTTGGCTAGAATGCAGCATCTGCTTCGAAGAAACACATTACATTGCTACTTCGCTGTCAGCTGCTAGGTCTGTTTATCAACAAAGCAGAATGCAAAGGGATTGTATTTCTACAAAAGTCATCTCATCTCAAGGCAGCTTGTCATGAGATTCTACGCAGCATTACAATGACCCCAGATGGCATTATCTGCCTGATTGTTAGATGCGGTGCTCTGTAATCCCCAGTCAATAAAGGACTCAAATATGTATCTTTTCTATTGCTTGGTTGGAGAAACTAATGCTTTCTGCCTTGGGGTTTGGACTGGATGATTTCACATGCCAGTTTTTAGATATTTGTATTCATTTACTGATTTAAAAAACAGACCACATACCAAAACAGTCACTATTTACTTTAATATTAGTAATTCTGATTTGATCAAAAAATGTTCACAAGGATTTTTTCCCCCAATTTGTGTATGTTTTCCCCATTTCTTTGAATTAATGCATTACATCAAAGTGTCTGGATTTTTTAGAAGCTTTGTTATAATTTCCTTTGACCTCTTTTATGTGCATCCAAGAAAAGGTCCATAAGCAGCAGCTGTCTGTGTTCTGGCCCCCAGGGAGCTCCTTAGGGCTGCTCAGCACCACAGAGCTCTTGGAGGCAGTTCCCACCATAGACTCCCTGGGGGGAAAGGCTGCAACTTCCCTTCAGATTCCCAGCCCTCAACTTTCCCAATTATCAAGCCAAGTATCTTAGATGAAATTAGATAATGGAACAGACCTTAGTGCTCCATTTTCAAACTGCCTTGACTTTCAAACTGCCTTGACTTCCTTTTGATGAAAATATGGAACCAATACCCGTGTGAGTAGATGATCCTTCGTTCAGAAAAGGACACCAAAAATATTTTAAGAAGAGGTTATTCAGCCAATATAAGGTGGTGGTAGTGATACTCACTGAGGCAAATTCTGTCTAATTAAACTTTTTTTGTTTTCCCTTAGAAGGCAGAGGTCAAAAAACAAGACTTCTGGGCCAGACATTACAAAGACAAGAAAGCTCAATTGTCTTCAGAAGCCTGTGAACAGAGAGTACCGGCCTTTGAAGCTGCTGAGCAGTGGCAAGCTACGGAGCCAGCCTGTCCCTCCCCTTTGAATTGCTTCTCTGAAGGTCCCCTGTCTGACTTCCTCATGGCAGACTGTCTGATGTGGGGAGTCCCTGGTGTGGTCTGGAGAGCAGCACTTTCAGAATCATGCAAGCTTCATTGGAAGCCTTGATAGTGTACTAGTTGGCAGATCTGCACATTCATGACCAGCTAGCTCCACTCAGCAAGGATCTTCTTTTTCTCATAATTTGCTGGAACTAATTGAGCGCAGGAGGCAAGTGGAGACTGTTTCATGAGTGTTTGGGGCAGCGAGTGGCTACAGAGAGAGTAAAGGCTGGGCCTGTTTCCAACAGTGCAGTCAGCTCACGCCTCTGCAAGGAAGGGCCTCTGCAGACTAGGAAGGTTCGAGACTTCGAGAGAAATAGTAGCTTTTCATTTTATAGATCATTTGAAATTGTTTTAAAACTGAGAAAGACACAAGAGGGCTGTATATAACTACTATCCAGTCCAGTTTTTACTTCTTCGCCAAAGATATAGAAACCCGGGGCTGATGAGGTGGTTCATTTCCACTCAAGTCCATTCAGGAGACTAAGGTAAAGTTTAGATTGAAATGTAAGAGCCTGGAGATGGCCCAGTGGCTAGAAAGGTCCTTGCTGCCAAGGTTCCTAGAACCCTCCTGGTGGAAGGCAAGTACAGACTCCTACAAGCTGTTCTCCGGCCTCCACATGTGCACATGACACCTTATCATAAAGCTTTGTCAAAGGTCACGGAAATGACGATTTTATTAAAAGTAAGATAGATATGTATGAAAATTGACTTCCATGATGAATTTAGTGTCACTTGCACAATCACAGATGCAGATGACCTTTCAAGTTCTCGTCTTGGTCTCCTGGTATTTGTATCACTTATACAACACAACACTATGGTAAGTAGACATTTTGGTGGTTTGGACATCAACTATTAACAGAAGAGAGTGGAGCACAGGATGATACAGAGAATGACCAAATAAGCTGAGCACCAGGGTCAGCCCTCTGACTATATTTCAGTTGAACACTCAGTTGTCGGTTACACCAGCCACAGTCCAAGCATTCGATAGCTACTGTATTACAGGTTTCTACTGGTGTAGGCACTACTCACTACTACTTAAAAGTACCAAAGACCCCGGAATTCCTACTCATCTCTTGGCCTTTCTTTATTTACTTACCTGGGAGATGAGGAGGTAAAACCACATTGTCTCTAGGGTCTTCCCACTTCTGAACTTACCTCATGGACTTCTCTGATCCCTGTGGGTGACATCAGCAAGGCCCTGTGTGGTACCCAGGAAATCTACTCCACAGCTTTGCCTTTATGACCACGCAGTGGCCTGCTTTGCTCTCAAACTCAAAAATGCTATTGATTCTGAAGTAAGAGTTCAAAAGTTTGCTGGTGAGAGAGAATTCAGCTGATTTGTGTATTGTATGGTGTGAGCCGCTTTTCAATCACAGTACACCATACATACCAGCAACAGGTGCCTCGTGAAACACCCAGACTCAGATTCGAGATTACAATGCACCCATGCATTTTAAACTGCAGGACTTTCCCTGAATGTACAAAGATCTCGTCTCTTATGGAAACATGACGGTTTACTTAAAGAAAACAAAGCATTTTCATATTTGCATCGTCATTCCTCAGCGTGTGAAGTGTATAGCTCAGCAACAGAGAGAGCATGTGTTCTACAGAGACTCGGCCAAATGCTGCGAAGCACAGAGCTGGGGTCAGCCGGAATCCCACCACAGATTACACATTCACACAAAGGTAGGAAAGCTGTGTGCTGTGTGAAATTAAAATCTTGTTGTTTGATGCTGCACGATCACCATTGTTTTAAAATGCCTTGTTTGTCAAGAGTTTCCAAGATACAAATAAAGTAGACAGTGGGAAACGCAGTTAATAATGTTCACTGTAAATACAGCCATGGAACGCATTTTTTTCCACCCCTGCCCCCCCAAACAGAACTTCATAGAAAGCAGCTTAGACCTTAGTGGGAATCCCGGTCAGTGGGCTCTCACACTCCTTAGATAGAGTCTAACACTCACCTCTCACTCAGCACTCACTAGTGTGAGGTGGAAGGTCCAACACTGGACACAGTTCTGGGCATGTCACATGATTGAGCAATCTGCCAGATGCACAGCTGGTGATCAGTCAACCTCGATGACCAAGGGGCATCTGGGAAGGATTGCCAGGGATGACAGGGGTGGGATGGGGTTGCTCTCTGGTATCAGGTGGAGCAATACTGAGCGAATGCTTTGAAGTACTCATGATTCTTGAGTTTTTGTGTTAAACTCTAAGGTCTATGCCTATTGGCTGAGTATGCTAAAATGAACAGCCTACTCTCTGGATTATATGAAACAATGCACCCTTACCAGGCTCATCATGAGTCTCAGCTGAGATCTTGCACTTTTCAACTCGGCTCTATTTGCACAGCAAGCCATCTGATCACACCACTCATCTATGTGGATGTTTCAGCAGTGGAAGGAGCTGGGACCCACACTGTCCTACTTACCTAAGAGTAGAATGTGGTCCTTCTGCTATATATAAAGGTGTCTTGCTCAGTCAAAGCATCCCATGTTGAGAATTTAGTGGTAAATATACTGTTCAAATTTCCATGACTAAAATACAAAAATTATGCTATTTCCTCCACACTGTCAGATATGGCCTTGTTCATTGTTACACCAGTTTTCTATAGTGGGATCGTAGTTATTTCTGTATAAATTATGACATTAAACACAACACAGACAACATCACAGATTTTTTTCTTTTGCTATAGTCATTCCATCAGAAAAAACAAAAAACAAAAATAAAAACTGGGCTTTCCTCTCCTCATTCCCTAAAATTTACCATTTTTTAGTGGCTATTGGAATTCTCTGGCTGATGTCCTATCTCCCCAACAGAGAAGCCAAAAGAATAAACAAAACTATCAAGGAAAATTCTTCTCTGAGTTGCAAATGGCTAAGGTTAGTCCACAAGGTCCTCTGTGTAAAACAGTTCTTCCCACCAACAGCTCTGCAAAGGACAAGAACACTAGCGCACTCTCTCCAAGAAAGGCATTAGTGCCGTCAGCCCCTTAGCCTGCAGAAAGGGAGATCTGCTGACTTGACAAACCGTGCTGACTTTTTACAGCTCGTGAAACTGTCTTCTTAAGAGCCGTGTTCCATGACCTTGAGTTTATTGCACTCACAATGTTAGAAATGTCGTCTTTTGGAAAGATGAGACACCTCAATGAGAAAAGACAAGATTAACAACAGAGCCCTGCACAGCACTAAGCATGTTAGCATTTATTTTGCCAAACAGATGAGAAAATGGAGATGAAGTCTCCTGAAGCCATGAGCCAGGGAGCTGCACCATCCATCAACATAGATAACCCCCAACCCCACTTCATCTCTTATCAAGGCCTGTGTGTCTGCTCTCTTTTGTAAACCGATAGTTAATGGGCTAGGTTGGAGCAGGGCTTTACTCCTTAATAGACAGTGACTTGGGATTCACCATTTATTAATCTCTGTGAATCCTTGGTCCTTCTTACGTAAGCCTTCTCCCTGGGAACTGAGGTATTCAGCCACTAAAGAGTTCCCATTAAGTCACACAAAGTCATTACTGAGATCCCTTCAAGAGGGGAGCTGGAGGTGTGGTTTGATGATGAAGAGAATGTCTAGAAACCTCCAGTGGTTGCTCACTCCATTTGGAGTATAAGTTATAATCCTGATAGTGGCCCCCAAGACAGACCCCTCAGGGTCTGCTGCCCACCCTCCCATCTGACCTTTACTATTCTGCAGCTCTGCTGCAGGCATCCTGGCACACTATCTCTCTTCCCCCAACATCTGCATGACCTGGATCCCTAACTTGGACGAGTCTTTGCTGGCCTCCTCTTCTTAGAAATCCTAGCACTCAAAACTGCAAACTTCGTTCCAAAGTCTTTCCTCTTTTCCTGTTGTGTTTTCCTGTGTAGCTCTGTCTTTTGCTCCTTTGTAATGGCTTGCCTCTTGCCTTGCTGTTCTTGAGGGAGTATTATAAAGGTAGAGATGGTTTTTCTCTTCACTGTTGTATCTCAAGCTCCTAGAACACTGGCTGACACACAGTTGACACTAAATACTTACCTGTTGGGTAAATGTATATTAAATCCAACATGCTCAAACACCTGCCACAGCCTGGAAAAGGCACACAGTTAGCATCTCACTCTCTCCACACTGGCAAATGCTAACAAGGCCACCAAGAGGCTAGTTGCTCCCCAGTAAATACATGGTAAAGATAAAGGCTTTGTGTGTGTGTGTGTGTGTGTGTGTGTGTGTGTGTGCGGTGGTTTTGGTTTATTGTTTGTTTGTTTTCAATAGAGGAACTGCTCTTTGTAGAAGAACGCTATCCGATAATATTGAAGGGATGGAAGGATTGAAGAATCACTGGTTTGCAGGCCATAGTGAAATGATTGATTCTGGCCTCTCCTCACCAGTGTGTGGTACAGCTGGAAGGTGAAAGATGACTGAAGAATGCAGAGCTGAGGAGGCGGACAGGTCAGTCCGTAGACGGCTGGCTTGCTAGTCAGTGCTATGAGAGAAGTGGGGAGGAGGAGGAGGATGGAAGATAAGTAGGAAAAGAGCAAGGGAGGGAGGAAGAGAGAGAAGAAAAGGAGGGAAGGGGGCACTTCTGCATCAGAAGTTTAAGAGCGAGGGGTAAGAGATGGAGGTGTCTTCTGAACATTTATTTGCTCATCCCCAGAGCCCCAAAGCTCTTCAGGACACAGGACAGGTGGTCCAGAAGGATTGCCTGCTTTCTGTGGCAGGCTGTGGTCTTTACAGCTACCAGCAGCTTCTCCATGAACTCTCCCATCACCTCCCATTCACTTCTCCTTTCACGCCTGGATAATTCAGTTCTAACTCTCTGTGAGGGTGGGAGTCAGGGAGAGCAGCCAGCTTAAGCCATCTCCTCCACCGCCCCCTTTCCTCATTTTGTCAGGTAGCAGATCTCTGTAGAGCTTCTGCTGAAGAGGAAGCTTCTCAGCCTCTGTCTATACACCGTTCTGCAAGCCTCTGTGACCCCAGAGTGTGTTTGCAGCTACAGAACTGTAGGGCCTGAGACTTTTTTGAAGAAGAAGAAGAACACGGAAGTCAGAGTTAAATGATCGCCTGGGAAACCAGGAATTCAGCACCCACAATGAGTGACCCGCAGAGGACATCTGTGAGAAGGTCCCTGGAAGCATCCCACCATGCTCTGCTTATTCCTTTCAAAGGAAATACGAACCTACCTTGCCATATCTGTGAGAAGCTGATCACCCGGAATAAGCTCTTGGCAAATCTGGTGAGTTGCCAGTCCCACACCACAGGGGGTACTTGCTTCTAAGTGATACCACTTTTTAAAAAATATGAAGCTTCATAGGAAAGCATGATAGCATCCCCTGGCATGGTAGAAAGAAAGCCAGGGGAGTCCCACGTAAAAGGCTATCACTAATCACAGCCTTTCTCAGGCCAGCCTTTGCAGGGCAGGGTTAGGGGGAGGTCCTGGATTTGTCAGGCTGACTTTCTCTTAGGAAATCTATACAGAACTTGAAATGAGGAAAAACACGATTGCTCTATGGGTTTGAGTTGGCTGGTGTTGAAGAAAATGGATTGTGGGAGAGTAGAACATGCTTCCCCCAAATGTGGAGCATTGTTGAGGGAAGGCAGTTAAGAGTGAGTAGAGGCATTGGGAAACCTAGGCGGCGAGATCACAGTGGCTATTGACCTATGAGATGGCACTCACCATTAGGTTCCATTATCTGAATCAAGGCCACATAGTCAGGAGGCAGCGCCAGAAGACCCACTCAGGACAGAAAATCTTGACGTCAAGGCAGGAGCTGTAGTCAGAACAGAAGGTCCAACAGAGACCAGGGGAAAAACCCTGGACCTTGGTGTGTCCTCAGAAAGACTTTTATGTGCTTTCCATCGTCTTGAACCTTAATGGAGGAATTGACAAAAGACAAACTGCCTTCTCCAGACACCCAACACCAGTTTTGAGGACCTGCCCCAGACTCGGGGAAGATGCAAACAGAAAATGGCTGACCTACGTATGTTAGTCTATTTTCCTAACTACCAACATGCCCGGGGCAGTCTAACTTTATAAGGAAACAAAGTTTATCTGGTTTTCTTTGTGAAGGTCTGAAGATGTACACCGGCATTTGTTCCTTTCTGGTGAGGGTATTCTGGGCTCTGTCCTGGGTGTGGAAGAGGTCATATTGCCAGATGGGAGCAGAGAACCCCAATCAAGGTGCTGTCTGCTCTTGCAAGAACTCTTTCTCATGATAGCTCACTCCAGCATTCCTTTCTGAGGTCAACACATCCAGGGATCCAAGGGATTCCCTGGGGATTCCATCCTGTAAAGGCTCCATCACCCATACCACCAAGCTAAGGAACAGATTCTCAAAACATGAACATTTAAACTGTAACAGCACAGATTCTCAAAACACAACATTTAAACTGTATTAGCACACACATCAAAGATCTCTGAGCCACAATCTCTGCAAGAAGTGGCCTAGGATAACTAGGATTTGGTCAGCGACTGTTAATGTCCTCAGTGAACTCAGAAGGTCAAATAAGATCCCCACATCACATGGAAGGTACTGCTTCTAGATTGCCCATTTCTGGCTACTCCATGCCAATGACCTCCACCCAGGACCCACCTGAAGCTTTCCTCTTTCTCACCAGGGAGCTTGCTGACCCTTCCATCTGTTTGTAACCCTCTTGCCAAGTGCAAGCTGAATAACCTGTTTGTACACATTTAGATTGTATGTTTCCACCGTGTCTAAAATGACAATAGACACATGAAGATTTATTATTTAAATAAATACTTCAGAACCTATACCTCTGGTAGTGCTGCATCTTTCAAGTGGTCTCTTCAGTGAGCTGAAATTTATTCCAATGACACTGTCACACACACACACACACACACACACACACACACACACACTTTGTGCTCATGTTCTTCTTGCCTGCAAGCAAGTACAGAAACAACTGGGGCTCAGATTAGTTTCGGGGAATTATAAAATATGTGAACCGATGTGGTTTGCCAGCCATTACTTTGGCTCCATTCTTGGTGTGGATTCCTACAATTAAATGGTACTTGCCCCATACATCACTGTTCTTAAGTTCAAACACTAGAATTCTGCCAAGTGGCTCTTTCAGCTTGGGTGAGTTTACAGTGACTCTGGTTCTTGTAAAGGACCTAAACAAAGAGGCTCTGGTTGGTGATGCTGTAACAGCAGGCTGTCAGGGGCATGTTGGCATGCTTCCGGTGCGATTGGGCTGGAGAGCTGAGAGGGCATGGAGGGCAATCACTGGGAACAACCTGTAAATGGTTCAGACTTACTCAAAATCGGTACTTGGCTTTCAAACGATAAAGGCACTGGATTGTTTGGAATCCTCGCATTGGTCCTTCCAAGTTCTAAGGTTGGAGATGACTGGCAGGCTATTGACGCAGTTGCAGTCTGTTGCTTCAGCCTCCTCCGTAGCTGTTGTAGGGGTGGGGTGGGGTGGGGTGGAAATCTCTCCAGCCCTCCTGCTCTCATTCTAGCAGCTCAGGACATCTCCTGTCCTTGTCAGGCTTTCAGTCAACTACTGTGGAGAGATACATTTATTGGCATGCTCGTATTTTCTGTGCCAATGACCTTGGGGTGCTGTGGGATGTTCTGTATGTCAAATGTGTTGCTCTGATTGGTTAATAAATAAAACACTGATTGGCCAGTAGCCAGGCAGGAAGCATAGGAAGGGACAAACAGAGTGGAGAATTGAGAGAACAGGAAGGCAGAGGGAGACGCTGCCAGCCACTGTCATGAGATGTAAAGATACCGGTAAGCCACGAGCCACGTGGCAACTTATAGATTAATAGAAATGGGTTGATTTAAGATATAAGAACAGTTAGCAAGAAGCCTGCCACGGCCATACAGTTTGTAAGCAATCTAAGTCTCTGTGTGTTTACTTGTTTGGGTTTGAGCAGCTGTGGGCCTGGCGGATGACAGAGATTTGTCCTGACCATGGGCAAAGCAGGACTGGGGGAAACTCTAGGTACATTGGGGTTGACAGGAAAGTCAAGGGGACCAGAGTGTGGTGGCTGCGAGTCAGCACATTAAAAAAATTACTAAAAATAGATTCTTTTTGTATTCTGATTAAAGTTACCCCACCCCCAACTTGTCCCAGATTTGAAATCTTCAAATCCATACCCTTTCTTGCTCTTTTTCATTAGAAATCAAACAGGCATCTAAAATAATAATAATAATAACAACAACAACAACAACAACAAACCAGAAACCAGAATAATCCTCACCAGGACACCATATGATAGTGAGGAAAAGACATTTCCCACCAATATAACCTGGCACTAAGGAGGCAACCATTATCCAGTTCCCGCCTGCTTTGGGCAGAGGCTGTTACCTCTCCTTCCAGCCTGCTCCCGCTCTCACCTGGGATTAGCTAGCTCTGTTCTCTTCTTCCAGCACACTCTGTTCATCTCTCTCCTCACACATTACTTGGACTGCTTGTTTACCTATCAGTCTCCTGAGAGATCTTAAATTCCTCAGGGCAGAGACTGAGTCTGAGCAACACTGTGGAATTAACTGAACCAAGAAGCAGGAGTGAGAAGTGATCCAAAGCAAAATTTGTCCCTGAGCCTTTCAGGACACCAAGTGCACTGGAAGAGTGTGTATGCTAGCAAGTGTATCTGTGTGTAAATTATGTGCAGATATTCATATGCTTCAGACTGTGGGGATGAACTGCAGACATAAAGATTTGGAACCGGTGATCTTTTCCAAATGGCAGCTTGTGAGACTCTCAAAGAACCAAACCGATAGGAAATCATTTTTAAAAAGACTTTCAGTCATAAGTTAGTAATTAGTAATACAATACATTAATAATACAACAATTAAAGTGACCCTTTAAAGCAGGGCTCACTAGACATGCCTGTGATTCCAACACTTGAGAGGCTAAGACAGGACAATGGCCAAGAGTTCAAGGTCAGCCTGGGCTACATAAAGAGACCAAGACTGAAACACACCAACATGATGCTTGCTGTTGTCAATTTGACAAAACTTAGAATTACCTGGGAGCTGGGCCTCAGGGTCTGCCTGTGGAGAACTGTCTTGATTATATTAGTTCATATGAGAAGGCCCATCTTAACTGTAGGTGGGACTCTTGCCTGGGCAGGGAATCCTGGACTGTAAGATAGAGAATGTGGGCTGGGTACACATGCATGCATTCATTATTCTCTTCTTCCTGACTGGAGGTGTGATGTGACCAGATACTTCAAAGCTCCTGAAAACTCAACTTCCCCACACAGTGAATAAATCCTTTCTTCTTTAAATTGCTCTAGTTGGTATATTTTATCACAGAATGGAAAAGAAAGTCAAAAACAGCCAACACATCAACCAATCAATAAGATGACTTTTTAAAAGTGTATCTTACTTATTGCAGAGATAGATGACATCTTAGAATTTCAGTAGCAGAGCGCTCTACCATTCCAGAAACACTCATGTTTGGAAATATATATACAACTGACAAACCATGGTGCCAGGCTGGCCTCTCTGTGGGTTTCTCTTGTTCGCTTCAACTTTTCACTGGCCTGCTAGCTCTTTACATGACTTAGATTAAAAGCCACCTTAGGATTTTTGAAGCTTCAAGGAATAATTTTTAAACTTTATTCTCTCTTGTTCTCTCTCTCTCTCTCTCTCTCTCTCTCTAGTAGACTTGACATTTGAACACAAATGCTTTCTTATACCCTACCTATAAGTACTTTTAACTGTCATAAAAATCAACATGTGATATCACTTAATTACACTTAAGCATCTTAACTTCCTCCAGACTGACTTTCATATTTTTATTTAATCCAGAATCCTATCAGTACTCAGATACAGTATTTGGCAACACCTGTCTTGGTCTCTTCCTGTAGTAGTCATCTGTTTTTTTGTGTGTGTGTTTGGTGTTTTTTTTTTTTTGTCATTCTTTTCATTATTATATTATTTCTGAGTTCAGGGGAGTTGGCAACCAGGACATGACACTGTTGATTTTGCATATTGTTTTTCTCTGACTGAATTCAGGTTAAAGTGTTTGGTAAGAACTCTCTGTATCTGTGATATTGTGCATGCCTTCATTTTCATTTTGGGTCATGATATAGCAGAAAAGTTGGAGAACAAAAAGGAAATGGCAAACCCTACCATCACAGGTCATATACCGACATCCAGCATTTTAGCCATTATTCTTTCCAGAACAGTGTGAGCTGTATTTCCCATCCCATCTCTGGTCTGCCCAGATGTGAGCAAGTAGCCACTGCTGCCACCACTGCTAAGAGCTGCTCCACAGCCTGGCCTTCCCTGACAGGAGGGGCCACACCCCAAACCCCGGGGCCAAATTAATCTTCCTTCCATAAATTGCTTCTGATGAAGCACTTAGCCACAGCAGCAAGAAGGGTAACTAGCAAGCCTCAGGTGGGTCTGTTTGGTAGAACATGGCTACTGTGCTTGCTCCTCGGCAGCCGGACTGTCAGCAAATAACTTCTCTGTGTGTTCCGGCAGCTTCGGGTGAACTTGAACAGTTTTCTTTCCTTGTTTTGTATTACCTGTGTGTGCTTCCTCTGCTCACCCCTATGCATCCTCAGTGCAGGGCTCTGAGCTGATATCCTAAGGCCAAGAGTCCAGTGCTGCATTTATTTGCCCTTGGTGTTTAGAATGTGTGTTGAGTGAGCATCAGATAGATCCAGGGGCTGTCCAGCGCTTTCAGCTAAGAGGTTCTTCCTGTGAAAGGCCTTCAGTTCAGCTCGCTCTGTTCTCTTCCCTAACCCCGTGGGCTGTGTTGAAAATCCTCCTGTGTCAGCGTTTATGCAGCATGTAATTTTTTTTTTAACTCTCCTCCAACAGGCACATTTGGATTTACTATTTCACTTGAACAGCTGATGTTTACTGGCAGCAACAGAACAGAATTTATAGCAGCAAATGGAAGCTGAGTTCGCACGCTGGCATCACGGAGGAGAACTTTGTTTGCCATTTCGTGGTTGTGAAAACAATGTGTCCACGATTTTGTAGTCATCAGCACTCTGACGGAACAGCTTCCATCTGGCCCAAGGAAGACATTAAGACCCTCACTCTTCTTGACTTGAAGGCTTCATCTCTCTGCAAAGGCAACTTGCAACAGACTTCATAGACTTTGGAAAGTGTCTGTAACATCCTGATTCCCAGAGGAGAGCACTCTTGAAGAGCCAATATGGAAAGGTAGGGAGAGAACGTGCCTGGATCATCCTAATGGAAGAGGCTCTAATTGGAGCAGGATGGCAGGATTACTTTGAGGTGGGAGAGAATAAAGAAAGCAGGATGATTTGTGGTACGTTCCAATTGGAGGTAATAAGGGCTCAGAGCTCCACAGAGACCAAGTGATTGGAGAATAATGCCGAGGCGATGGAGGCCAATAACGTGGTAATGAGAAGCAGTTTAACATCCCATCTTGTCCCATCTGGCAGGAAGAATTTGGCACTGACTGTTGAAATACGAAGCTCCTGATGGCCCCCACACTCTCTCCATGACCTTCCTCATTCATTAGGTGAAAGCTGAAACAGACACAAATGCAGCATGATATTTCCCTTCTTCCATGTGCATTGATTCAGCAAACATTTATTGTGCACTACAGGGACACCATTGGATGCTAAGGTGTGAAATCACACACGTCTCTTAGCTGCCTGCTATAATTAAATGAGAAATATGAATTAGGCAGAGGATGATCCTGATCTTGAACTGTAATCAGTTCATGAAGAGGGCTTTCCTATACCTCAGCATTCATATGCTTTATGATAATCTTTTTAAACTTCTGTGCCTTTTGGTGTTTTATGTAAATCTTTATCTATTTTAGCTTCTTTTCTTGTTCATAAAGTGAGTGTGGGGGGAAGATCCTAGAAATAACTGAAACTGCTCTTCCCTCTCAGGAACAGGCAAGCCTTGGCAGGAAGGGGATTCTACGCACGCTCTTACAATCCCTAACTATCCTCAGCATCATGAGGCGTCGGTTGTTAGAGGAGAACCACAGACCTGCAGAGTCAGCGTTCTGCTAATGCATACGGACTGGCCAAACACAGCAAGCTGGGTAAAGCTGTTAAAGGCTGTGAAATAATACCTCCAGAGTGTTCTTTAAGGACAGGAATTCAGGATAGAAACAGAGGAAGCCTCCTCCTGGGCCCCACATCATTCAGAAGACATACAAAGGGCTAAGACTCTGCCCATGAAGAGGCTGTAGCACTACATAGTAGGCCCCATTGGCCCCGCTCAGTCCCAGACAGTGGCTCCATCATAGCACTCCCTCTCCATTCCTGCCTGCTTTATCTCTACACTCTCTGGAAATGCAAGCTGTGAAATCACAAAATCCAGTCCCCACAGTCCCCATTCATGACACGCTTGCAGGGACCACTGAGAAAGGCATGGCAACTCTTTTAACTTCTAAGAACTCCTCACACAGAAGCTTCAATGTGGGGTCCCTTCTCTCTATAGTTTGGGTTCTCTTGTGCTTAATGTCTAGAGCTGGAACTATGGTTTCCTCCACACTACAGAAAGTCTTAAGCACGGTTGCTTTTATTCTTAGCCAACCCCTGATCCTGCTCTGGTGACAGAGCAAGCCCAATGTATTCAACACATTTTGGCAATGTTAACACTTAAGGGGAGAGCATCTCTGCTGATGTGTAAGAAGATATTACAGGGGAGCCATCTCTGGGTCCCAGTGTTGACCAAGACCTGGAGACCCAGAGCTGCAAAGAAATGTTGCCAAGTGCCCATCAGTTCTGCAGAGAAGGAACTTACTCAAAGGCACCCCCAAATGGTCCAGGATTCCCAAGCTTTAAATCTCAGGGACATAACAGGATGTGACTAGAGGGAGGCAGGGTTTCTTCATAGGATGGAGATGACCCAGTGCTTCTCCCCGACTATGCTTTCCTCTCCTCTTAAGTAAATGAGGGCAGGATCAGGAACCACCTGAAGGCTGATCTATGACCAGTGGACTTAGGTGAACACAAGATACATGAGTTTCTATCGCTGTTGAAACAATTAGCACACACTTCATGGCTTTTAAACAGAAAATTTAGACAACTGGAGATATAGCTTAGTGACTACGAGTGTGTACTGTTCTCATGAGAAACAGAGTTTGGTTCCCAGGACCCACATCAGTGACTCACAATGATCTGTAACTCTGGTTCTACAGGTTAGGACACCCCTAGCTTCAATAGGCATCTGCATTTATGTGTCCATATGCACATACCTGAAAATAAAACAAACCTCCAAACAATAGCAAATCTGGGACTGGGGCAATGGGTCAGTAGGTAGACCCAATGTCAACCTCTGGCCTCCAGATGCTCAAAGGGACATACATGTGTACTCATACATATACAAGCATGCACACCACATGCAAAAGAAAAAAAGCATATTTACTATTTCCTAGATTAGAAGACCAGTGGGCACAGCTTATTTTCTACTTGGCACCTCAGAAGGCTGAAATCAAGGTGTTGGTCCAGCTTCACTCCCTTCCCAGGCTCTAGGGGAGAATCCTCTTCCTTGCTCCTGAATGTTGTTGGCAGAATTCAATTCCCTTAGGCTGCTGGGTCGAGGTCCCTGCTTCCTTGTTGGTTTTCTAGTGTCTAGTATCTGTTGGCTCCTTGTAGCCTACGTCTGGTTCTTGTACAAGGCACCTGTTCCAGAGCCAACGAGAGTGTAGACACCCTTCTCACACTGTCACATCTCTCCAGTTTCAGTAGGGAATGTTCCCCACCTTGAAAGACTGAATTGTGTTGAGCCCACCCTATATTCAAGGGTAATCCTTCACCTCAAAATCTGTCATCTTGATCATATCTGCAAAATCCCTTTGGCTAAGTATTGTCAACTTCACAATTTTCAGGGATCAGGCAAGGTTTGGAGAGAGAATTTTTCATCCTACTTGAGACATATTGGTACCTAAACACCTCAAGGGGCAGGAAGTAGACGGAGAGCCTGTGTTGGCTCAGTGAGAAGAGCTGATGGTGGCCGGAGTTAGTTACTCCTCTATAGATTGTACCAAACCCCCAATGTCATCCAAGAAGGGAACTGAACTCAACCTGGAATGGGACTCCACTGAAGAGAAAGTGAGAGACAGATTCCCAGGAGCAAAGGGTGAGAAAAAGCTGCGACACAAGCTGCAAGGAACAGTTGTGTGAGGGAGAAGGAATTGGGGTTCCCCAGTGGGGTACTGTTGGGGAACCCTGAACTCAAAAAGCATCAGCATTAGGCAACTCCCCCCCCAAAATAAAAAACTGTCCAGCCACAGTCAAGCCCGTGCCCCACGCATGGCTCCCAGCTAGCTATGAAGGTAACAGAAGCTGAAGAAACAGAGAAGACAGCAGGTGGAAGGGAAGAGCCCACCATCTTCTCCCCTACCTTTTCCCTAGCTGGGGAATGGAGGAAGCTTTTCAATAAATGAGGACCTTGACCTTTCCTGATAGGGTGAACTGGAGTTGCAAGACCTCAAAACATGACAGACTGTGGATCTGCTTAGAGCAGTTGTTCTCAACCTTTTGGGGTTGTGTGTCAGTTATCCTGCATATCAGATATTTATAATTTAATTCATAACAGTAGCAAAATTACAGTTGTGAAGTAGCAATGAAATAATTTTAAGGTTGGGGGGTTACCACAACATGAGGAACCGTGTTAAAGGGTTGCAGCATTAAGAAGGTTGAGAACCACTGGCTTAGAGGCTCATTCCCAGACAGGGAAGCAAGTTCACCAGGCAGCTGATGTGGTACATGAGGTGGCCTTCTGCCTGCTCTTTCTCATTTCATTTATAAGACACATAAATCACCCCTCACCCCCGTCTAGCAGCCCCAGTAGAAGACAACATGTCTCCATTAACATAACTTAGATCTTGGTTAAGTTTAAATGTTTGGTGATGGCTGAGCCATTGCCACAGGGCCAGAACACTAAGTTCTTATGGAATGTACTACAAAGGTGGAGTAATGCCCTCTTGCTACCATATTAAGCACTATAACTTCTTGGATAGTTATTGGTAAATAGAAAAGGTATTTTGGCTGGTGAAAGGGGTTATTTATTATTTTTTTATACTTGATCTTTGGGTAAATTTTCCATGCTGTCATGGAAAGAACATCAGGGCCTGATTCTGCAACTGGGTCTCTCAGCAACTAATGATGTGGGAAAACCCGCTGTCCCACTGAGCTGTGTTTCTTCTTGTGCAATGAATTATCTGCTGCCTGACTCACAGTAGTCTAGGGATAATCAGATGACATAATGGTTGTGACTATGCATTCTAAATTGTAACCTGTGTACATAATAAGATAGAATGCATTACTGAGCATTTTTGTGTAGCTATAACATTATAAATTTTTAAATGAATCTAAGACACTGTCTTTAGTGTACTCTTCTTATAACTTGGGAGGAGTTGCCTCTGAGCAGAGTCTTGATGAGAGGGACAAGGAAGGAGACGAACTTTTCACTGTGTCATTTTCTTGTACCTTTCAAATTAATACCATATGTATACATTCATACCAATAAAATTTAAAACACCACTTGAGAGTTGAAGGAAGAAGATATATTTATTGTTAATAATACAGTTAACCTAATCTAATTTCTCTGCAAAAGGGCATTTGAAGAGCTTTAATGTCTCAGGATTGAATGAGATAATTTAGTTGACATAACCAGAATACAACCTGGCTCCTGAAGGTGTTGGGAAAGTGGTAGTGGCGTTGGTCCTGAGGTCATCATCATGACTATGAGTCCCCACTGAGTTATACACAGATACAGCTAGTGGGCTGCTGAATATTAGAAAGTTTCTTGGATTTTACTGGGATGTTGGACACAGATGTGAGGGGAAGATGCCAAAGAGTTGATGGATCATGTGGTAAATGAGTGGAAAAGGTGAAGGGAGCCAGAAACAAGCCAGAGAGGGGAGAACAGAGCGGGTCTGGAGAGAGGCAACTGCACCCGTTATATCATGTAACTCGCTTTCAGCTGCTGACGTTCCCAGAATTCTAAGTGCGTTTTACATGTGGAGTTATTTTGATAGTCATGTTATTAAATGCTTATTAAGTAACAAATAACTTGAAATCTCATTAGCTTGCCTGTGCAAGTTTTTTTTTTTTCAAATGTATTATTTCTCCTCATTTTATGGCGAGGAGCACTGAGTCCATAAATCAGAGACTTTATGGGATGCGGCAACACCTTGCTCCAGTGCCAAGATAGAGAATCTGATAGCATGGCTGTTAAAATTAAGACCCCTGAAGAGTGTGGTTCCTGCTAAGAGAATGCCCAGGGCAGCCAGACCCTGTGTCTCTCTTTGTGATTTAATGTAGTTGCATCATTCTGTTGTTCCGTTATGAAGCAAATGCCTAGAAGGACCCTTGCAGCTCAGGTGCCCTGGAAACTGAACACAAGGGAGGAACAGTCCCATGCAGGAACACTCACCAATGCAGCGGCACCATGGGTTCTATTGTGGAAACTGCTCTGGACAACTTAAAATCTTGCTCCTCAAAGTGTGTGCTCCTTAGCGAGCTGCACATCACATTGGGAAGCCTTATTTCTGGAGCAGAATCTCAGGCCTTCCTCTTCTACCTGCATAATCAGAACGCCCGGTTTTCAAGATTTCCAGGTGACACAGTGAAGGTCCAGCTGTGAGTTCTGATTTAAATGTGTCAGTGTGCCGGAGAGAGAAGGGAAGGGGGAGTGGGAAAGAGCAATGAAAAACAGCATTCATTTCTCTGATCATTTGGTCATTTCTTAAGAAAAAAGAATTAGTAAATTGAACCAAAAATATGTTGCAGGAGCAATTTTTCACCAAGAAAAGGTTTGGGAGAACAGGACCACTTAGGAGGTAGCAGAACTTTAAGGAAGAAAACAAGGAGGAAGAATCTTAGAGATGGAGTCAAGAAGAACTTGCCAGTCTCATTTTGATCCCCAGAAGGACGGGGGGGGGGGGGGCAGATAGTAAATGAAGGGAGAATCTCAATTAGACGCCAGCGATGTGGAGCTCCCACTCACAAGCCAGGACACTTAAAACCCAGGAATTTCTTGACAGAGTTGTCTGGTTTTTGAGTCAGTGATTTCTTTAGACAAGGGCAGCTTTCACTGCTTCCTCATCTGTCCCAACGGCCTCCTGGAGGACTTCCTCTATCAAGCATGTATTTCATCTGTCGAGTAAGACAAGACTCCCGATCAGTATGAGCTAACAGGTGTGACCATCAAGGTTGCTCAAATGATGGACAAAAACCAAGAAACTTGACTGGTTCTGTTGGTGTCTAATGTTTCCCATGTATAATTTTGGTTAGGAAGTAACTAAAGGCTTTGCTCCTTGTGTACATGAATCAGAATTTAACAAAAATCACAGTGGCCGTGCTTGGGGCTATAGTGTGAGAACTAAAGACAA
The DNA here is from genome assembly GCA_902168325.1 of Peromyscus nudipes. Classification (NCBI taxonomy): domain Eukaryota; kingdom Metazoa; phylum Chordata; class Mammalia; order Rodentia; family Cricetidae; genus Peromyscus; species Peromyscus nudipes. Next base: position 9,012 of record CABHPH010131208.1, on the reverse strand, counting down.
GGAGGGTGGAGTTAAGCAGTTTTGCTCCTGTTTCTCTCGGGAGTGTTTTTCAAGGAAGAGCTCACCCCAGTTCAGAAACAGGAAGGCAATCCACTGCGTGAAGACTCAGGTCTGACCCACTAGTAGACAGCATGGGAAGAGATCATATTAGCAATCAGTGGCTGCCAAACCAGGAAAATATTCTGGGCCATCGTTTCCAATATGGAAGATCGTAACCATTCTCAATTATAGGGGGTCCTGGTTAAAATTTATTGCAATGAATAATTTCTCTTGGAAAACACCTGTATAATAATCTAGACTTATCGGACTCAAGCCAGCCTCATGCTTTGTGGTATGTGTGTGTGTGTGTGTGTGTGTGCACGCGCACACACGCGTGCGTGTGCGCGTGCGCTTGCTTAACAAATACCTGATGCTGAGTAATGAATACTTAATGAGACTATTAAAAGTGGGACTTCAGTGAGCCTAATGATGGGGTCGGGGAATGGTCAAGCTAGAATCTTGTGTGAGCATCTTTTTTGTGATTTGGAACTTTGCTACCCGCCACCCCAGGGTCTCAGACATGGAGGGAATGTGAGGGTATGCTCGAATTTCAGCAGGTAGTATGTGAGAGCTGCATGGCCCTGATTTTATAAAGACAGCCCCAAATCATCCCAGATTATAGACAGTTTTGTTGCCATTCTCATAGAAAGGAGCCAGTATAATCAACTTAGTGATTACTAATGCATATCCACCATCAATTCATTCTGTGAACCATTTTCCACTCATTCCTTGACATAGAGGGAGAAGAACTGATCCTATCTTCTCTAGCTATCAAAACTTTCTTGACTGGACAGAAGGAATTTTTGAAGATGGAAAAGAGGAATTGTACTGTAAGAAAATATTTCGCTAACAGCAACCTGCGGGAAGGAGTGTTCCCTGTGGCTCCTCGTTCGTGGGGTGTGACCCATCACGGCAGGGGAAGGCACAGTGGCTGAAGTGGCTGGCTCTGGGCACACTGGAGCTTGTAGTGTCGGCCTGGCTTCTGAACCACTGCTGCCTGAAAGCTGAGAACTCTTGGCAAGCAGGGTAGAAGCAGATGGGGCTCTACCCCTCAAGCCTGCCCCTGGGACCCCACTTCACAAGTGGGGCTCTTGTGAGGCCTTACCTTCTAAAGCTTCCACGGAAGTCCCCATCAGCTGTTCCTAAATCTGTGAGGACCATTTTACGTTCAAACCATAATGGTAACTCCCTAAAATTACTAAAAACAAATGAGCAAATAATTGAATAAACCACAGCAAGGAAGCCCTTTCTAGGTAATGTAACACCAAAGACAGAAACCCCGAAGAAAAGATTTCCAGCTTTGGTTACATGTAAATTTAAAACATTTGTGTACTCTAGACCACCACCGAAGAAACAAAAAGCAGATAATCAACAGCAGGATAATAATATTTTAATGCACATGACAGACGAAAGTGCATATTATTTGTTGTATTGTTGATGTCATAATATTTATGCTACTACCAAAAGTCACTATAATGAGCCAAATAAATAAAAATAATTCAAAATCATACAGAAGTCCCTGGAGAAATGCTGAGGAGAAGCCAGCCACCCCCAGGCAACACCATTGGGCCTCTTTGAAGCAGAAAGTGCCCAGGAGGCTGGAAGGTGGAGTGTTTCACCACAGGAACTGTATAATATCCAACTATATGATCAATAATCTAAGCCAGTAGGAAAGAAACGCACACTTACAAAAGTCCATTTCTGCTGCAAAAGTCTTAATGTTTAGCATTTGTTCGCTCACTCACCACATACAGAGCAGAAGTCAAAACTGTACTACAGTGACTTCCAGCTCTTAGGTAAAACAGCAAATGAAATCAAGGGCCCCAAGGAAGTTGCAGGTAAATGAGGATGACCCTGAGTGTGGTGCAGGGTGTTCAGGGGCTTGGCAGGCTGGCTCTGGGAGTGTACCAGACATCCTGGGACCAGGCTTTCCTTTCTCTTTCATACTCGGCTTCTGTTTTCCCTCCTGTTATTAACACATATCCACTGTCCCTTTCTGTGTGACAGTATGGAACATATCCCAAATCTTGATGCCCGATGAGGAGGAGACAAAGGAAACTCAGCTGGCATGACAACAGAGACCCAGGATGATGGTGACACAGAGGCCTTGGCAAGGCGTTTCTGTGAAAGTGTGAGTGAGCCTATTCAAACAGACTTTGGCTAATGAGAACCAGAGAGGAGGCTGCAGTGTACACTGAGTGAGGAGACAGAGAACACCAGAACAGACCGTGTGCCCGGACGTTATAGGCACTCACAAAGGAAAAGCAAGCAAATTCCTATTTCCTGGGCTGACACTGAGTGGGAGGGATGTGAGAGTGGCTCAGCCTTGGTTCTGAGGGGGAAAATGAGCAGCAAGGGCTAGTGCAGGGACCGAGGGGCTCGGGGCCTGACTCATTTGCGAACAGGGAATGTGTCTGTACCATTGGAGCCCCAGGTATGTGAGGGACAATGGCAGGGGTTGAAAGCAGAGGCAAGCAAGGAGACAAGCCATGAGCTGTCTTCAGGACAATCCCCTTGTGTATTCCGAGTGACACAGAAACCTTCAATGTTTGTGGAGGTACAGGAAGGGATCTCGACTCATTCTCCATGAAGACCAGGGACTCTGTATGGAACAGGGGACTAGGCAGAGCATGAGAAACAAAACATCAGTTTAGAAATATTCTGTCAAAGAACTTACTTACTTCAAATAGTAGTTACTTGATTTTTTTTATTAAATAAACGATACCTACAAGGAAAAACCTTATTTAATTTAATAATTAAGCTTTAGTCATTTGTTCCCAAATACATTAATAAACTGTGATAGTTTGAATGAAAATGGCCCCAGAGATTCATAGGGAGTGACACTATTGGGAGGTTTGGCCTTGTTGGAGGAAATGTGTCACTGGGGATGGAGTTTGAGGTCTCAGAAGTTCAAGCCAGGCCTAGTGTGTTTCATTCTCTTCCTGCTGCCTGATGATCCAGATGTACAACTCTCAGATACCTCTCCAGCACCATGTCTGCCTGCATGCCACCATGCTTTCTGCCATGATGATAATGAACTAAATCTCTGAACTGTAAGCCAGACCCAATTAAATGTTTTCCTTTATAAGAATTGCTGTGGTTATGGTGTCTCTTCACAGCAATAGAACTCTAAGTAAGACAATAACCCTCAGTTAAATAAAGACAAGAAATGTTTTTGACCTCTGTATCTGTTAACCACCCTTGTATAGCATGTCTTCAGTGATGAAGTTTTAAACAGTAGATGTTTGTTTATAAATGGAAGCATAACACATATACACATGCCATCTTGAGCCACTGTAACAAAATATAGAGCAGGTGGTTTAAACAAGAGACATTTATTCCACTCCAATTGAGAGGTAGACATCTGATATCAATGTGTCTGCACAGCACAGGTTTGGTGAGAATAACTTCTGGGTTTGAGACAACGTTTTATCCCTGTGTCCTCATGTGGGGAATGGGGAAAACTGATCCACTCCTTTAAGGACCACAGTCCTGTCCTGAAGGCTCCACCTGTATGATGTCATCTAAACCTACTTCTCTCCTGAACACTCATTTCCCAGGACCATCACACTGGTGGTTGGTGATCAGGAATCAGCATACAAATTGGGATGGGGATATAATTCACAACTCCAAAGTCAGGAAAGCAATGGCCAATAGCAATTTCTGAATACCAGAATTACACACAGTTTTGCATCTTTTGTTTATGTTTGCTTTCCACGTTTGATTTACAGATCCTATACTCGTGTTTATAAAGTACTGGATTTTTAAAACAGGAAGTTGCAACCCTGCCTCGAAAAAAACCAAACCAAAACAAAAACCAGAGAGATGCCTTCATTTATGAGAGATGAGGGACTGATATGGTTAATAGAAAGCTTTGAGTGACACATAGCCCATCACCAACTGAGAAAATAGCTTTAAATTACATTCTTTCAAGCAAACTCCTATAAAAATAATAAAAGTTACTGTTCCTTATTATAGTTGCTGTCAGTCTCCAGCTCCTTTTCAAAATAATTCTCACAAACTTTAATCTCTTTTTCTGTTGGTATCCTATTTTTATTTCTATTTTTGGCTTTTTATGAAAATGAATTCACACTTTCACGCTCTTTCCCTTGAGTTCTGAGTAGGCACGAGATTCCTCCATTATTTCTGCTGTCATTAAAAACAGACCATGGAAGGAGAAGTAAGTATACACAACTCCACAGCTCACCTCTTAGTCTCCTACAAGTGAAGTCTGGCACAAAAATACCAAAAGGAACCAAGCCAGCAACTTCAATAACCCCTCTGCAGACTAAAGAACATTATCCTGTTGAGGAAGACTAGAGCAGAGAAAGGGTTCACTGATTTGAAACCAGTCTGGGAGTCCTATCATCGGAATTTTGCTGCAATAACAATTATCTTCCAAATTCTAGCAGAATGTGTCTGCTAGATGTGTCCTTGCCTGATGTGTCCATCTCATTGGAATGGGGTTGTCTACAATGATGGCTCAGGAATCCATGTTTCAAGAACATTTACAGCCCCAAACATCACTGGGTGTCATGCTAGGACAAATAGGTACCCTGGATGGTCCTACACCAGCAATCACATGCTATGGTATAGAAATACAGGTGCTGTTTCTCCTTGTAACTATGTGGCCTTACCCACCTAACCTAAGAACAAGCCTATTTTGAATAGCACTATTGTCTATAAAAGGCACAGTCTAGGCTGACTCAACACATACAGGCCCATGTCCAATGTCCATATTCTCCATTTGCAGCATTCCTGAGTCCTGCCTGGTATCACCTGTGGGCTCCCCTGCTTAAACTGCCCACAAGTACAAGGCATGCAAAGGAAGCCTGATGCCTCAGGAGGGAGGCATCTAGGTCTCATACTCAGACAGGCACATGGTCGTGGGGTGTGATTGACATAGTGAAGAAGCCTTCACATGCCTTTCTGCCCTAGTCAGCTCAGATCCTTGGTATGTGCATGTGGGCACTAGTTCACCAAGTCCAGGAGGGACAGACACTGCACTGCATCAGATATGAGGGCTGAGTTTTCTCTCCTTCAGTGGGGACAGGTTCTGTGTTCAGAGAGCCCCTGCCTGCCGCTGTCTGCCCTATGCCTAGGCAGCAGCTGTTTATTTCTGATCTAAAGCTTGTGAGTCCAGATGAATCAGCCAACCACAAGATTCGGAAGGGAGAGTCAGTCCATCAATGCCTTAGTGGTATACCAAGAGCTAGTGGAATTAAGAGTGTGAAAAGGGAGGCCAGGAAGCCAGCCATGTTCAGGAGGGGAAGGGCCAGGATTCCTCTGCCTGGAGCTTTCAGGTTCAGCTTCTGTGTCGATCTGACTGCATAAATGAATGAAAGAGAGCCAGACTAACCCTTCCTTTCTTTGTGCCACACTAACCAGGGAACATTTTGTTCATTTCATCAAGTCAAGTAGTTATTTTACCAGTTTGAGGTGTAGTCTGAAGAGGTTAACCGGAATCCTGATCATCACGCTTCTAAAACAGACTTGGTTAGCTTTGGTAATTAGGATTGGAGATTACAGCCCTAATTAGGAACAGCTCCTTAGCCCTCCTCCAGGGTGTGGTGCCCCTGCCTAGAGAAATTAAAGGCAGAGCCAGCACGCTTCTGGCACAGTGATCCGCACACATGACAGGGCTCACATGTGATCCATGAATCTGACCGCAGATGAGAAAACCTGACATTTGCTTCTAGAAAGCCTCTTGACCTGTTTTTTCAAACATTTTAAATTTTGGCAAAAACTTTCATGGTTTGAAAATGCAGTTTTAATCCTTATTTAAAGCCTGACGTATGTCCAAGGAAATTTTAAGTTAAACACACACACACACACACACACACACACATCTTTGGCTGCGTTTAAATGAAAGCCCTGCTACATACAAAGTTATGGGGGTCTTGCTAAAATAAAAATGCTCCTTCAACAATTTTCACATGGGGACTGAGTCTGATTTCTAACATAAGCCCAGGACAGACAGATACATCTAAGAGGGGGAAGCATGTAGTGAGTCAAAACCCCTGGGGGCTCTAGAAGCTGCTGCAGCTAAGCCCTGAGCACCATCCTGTTGGCCTCTGACCACAGCAGTCCCTTGGGAGCTGAGAGAGACCATCACTTCCTTTGAAAGGGAGTAACACTGTATTGGGCTTTATTGAATGGTTGGTGGGGGCGATGTGATGTTGCATCTTTTGCCTATTACAAATAAGTGACTTGTTATTCTGAAGACAAGATATGCAATGAACTAACATTTTGGTGCCCTGGTTATATTCTAGGGAATGTTGGCCCTCTGGGGTACTGATGAAAACTGTGTGCACAAGGGATTCCTGGGTTCAAATGAATTCTACAATAAAGACTCTAAACATGGCTTACACAAGGCTTGATATGTTTCTTCTTAAAGACTTAAATGAGCTAATGTGGATTATATTTCTTCAAGATGAGCATATAGCATGAAACATTCCCCAAAAGTAGTTTTCAAGAATCCTACCTCACCTTTTTTCCTTTTTTCTTTTTTAAAGGAAGGCTAACAGGACAAAAAGCTCTGTAGGCACTTACCTCCTAGGACAGATGACACAGCACAGGGAGTCAACCTCTGCAGGGAACTCACCTCCTAGGACAGATGACACAGCACAGAGAGTCAACCTCTGCATGGAACTCACCTCCTAGGACAGATGGCACAGTACAGAGAGTCAACCTCTGCAGGGAACTCACCTCCTAGGAGAGATGACACAGTACAGGGAGTCAACCTCTGCAGGGAACTCACCTCCTAGGATGGATGACACAGCACAGGGGAGTCAGTCTCGGCATGGAACTCACCTCCTAGGACAGATGACACAGGGGGAGTCAATCTCTGCAGGGAATTCACCTCCTAGGACAGATGACACCCCACAGGCAGAGTCAACCTCACTGAGCTTCTTGAGTGTTCCTCCACCTCTCCAAAGCTTACATAGTGGAAATGTTTGTTTTCTAGATTCATTCTTGATAACTTGAGCATTTTAAAGCATAGTCATGAGTTCATAAACACTAGTCTATAGATTTTCTTTAAAAAAACAAATGCTAGATATTTCTTTCAAATGCTATCTTAAATATAAACACTGTGTCGCCATGACATCTGTTTACTCCACAGGTGGGGGCTGACCAGTGCCTGGAATAAATAGAAGAGCAGAAGGCAGGCAGGGAAGGCCTTTAAACCGACAGAGGAAACACATTTCTCTCACTCTCAGTCACCTGCTAGGAGAAATTTCTAGCTGACTGATTTAGTTAAGTCTGTCTCCATAAGCCTAAGATCTTTGAGATTCAAGCATGTGAGGAGATAGGCAGAAAGAACACAGGACAAGGGGACCCAGAAGGCAGTGGTTTCTCAGGTTCCTTATGGACTCTGCAACTAGGGAGGATAACATTCTCTGGGAGACTACAGGGTTTTCTCCTTTTGAATTCAGATTGAGGCTTACAACTTTGGATTTCTGTGGTTCTGCTGTGAGTAGACAAGAAAGGCATTCCACCAAGTTACAGGCTTAAGGCAGTGGCAGAGAAGCTTCTAATCTATTCAATGGCTTCATCCTGGTAATTCTGTTAGCTTTCTTTGGGAGGGTTAGATGAAGAGATGGAGTAAACAAAGCCTGTGTGTTTGTGTGTTTCTTATGTGGTCCTGAATACCTGGGATTAGAGATGGATGGGTTTATGAGTTGAGTAACAGGAAACATTGTACTTAAAAATGGTATAAAAAAAAAAGTTAGGGGCTGGAGAGATGGCTTAGCAGCTAAGAACACTTACTTCTCTTCGAGAAGACCCAAGTTCAGGACCCAGCATATGGAGGCTCCATAATTCCAGTTCCAGGGAATATGACACCTTCTGCTGGCCTCTGTGGGTACTGCATACACGTGGTGCACAGACATACATGTAGAGAAACAGTCATATGGGTAAAATAAAAATACGTTTTAAATGGTAAAAACAACAAATCATCCTTCTGTTGTGATATACACCCACCCCAATTTGTTGGTGAACAGAGCCAACAGACAGGGCAGGCAATGTGGTTGCTGTAACTATTGCAGTGAGCTTTCTTCCAAAAGCCTCACTGCCCATGAATAACCAAAGAAAGAGACACACTGCCCAGAGAAAATGGTAGCTACCATGCTTTTCTTTCTGCCCATCTAGCACCATACATGCCCTTGACACACCAGAACACAGGCTGCTCCGGTTACAAAGCCAATGCCCATCTTCCAAAACAAAAAAATTAAGACAACTTGAACATGTAAAACTGTAGATATCACAGTGAAAAGGGAGGGAAAAACCTACTTATACTACTTAATTTATTAATTTACATAAAAGTAAAAATTAAATTATCTCTACTCATTGATGTGAAAAGGTCACTTTATTCTACACTGGCCTTTTGCATGTGCCACGTACATTTTGGCTATAATCAACTTCACCATCATTACAACCTCCTTCTGATTTTTAATGCTTTCCTAAAATATGATACTTTCTCTGTGACCCCAAGGGCTTGTAGCAAAAGTGTTTACAACCTTAAATATTCCGCTATTTCTGGAAGTCCCAACTTGGCGTGCTCAGAGTGACTTCCACCAGGTGGATGCTGTCTGTCATGGCTTTAAAATTCTTACTCTTTGATCAAGGAGTCCACATCTTCATTTTGTTCTAGGGCATGCAAATTAAGTAGCCAGTCTTGTTGATCCATTCTGGACAGAAATAAAAGCTAGTCACTCTGCCTCTTGAGGACCAAAAGGATACTCAAATCACGACCATTCACAGATAGTATAGAAAGCAACACACACACACACACACACACACACACACACACACACTGAACCATATTTTTAAAGAAACATATTTTTTGTGAGGTTGTGGCACTGAGAATTGAACTCAGGGCCTTGTATGTGCAAGGCAAGCACAGTACCACTGAGCTACATTTCCAGAAAAACATGTTTTTAATGTGAGCAAAGCTAATGGATAACTGGTACT